>JADWQK010001159.1:0-77331 GCA_017933935.1 Sesamia nonagrioides
TCAGGAAGGCCATATAACATTTTTTTTATTTTAATAATGATTATAAACTGGCACTTGACTGCAATCCCGCCTGATGGTAAGCAGTGATGCAATCGTTGATGGTAAAGCGCGCTAGTTTATTAAGCCTATTCACTTAAAAACTTAGTGAATAGGAAGGAAGACGGCAGTTGAGCGAGGTAGCGCAATGTTAAACCCAACAACACGACCGACGATGCTGCGCCAGAGGGAGATTGATGTGGAGACCCTCCACGACCAAACTCCTGACACAACAACATTTGTCGCATCGTACCCGGCACACATCGCAACACAACTGCTCAGACCCGTCCTCCGTACGGCTTCACAGACATCATGCCGGAACACGACGAATCGCTTGGCGGCAAGACTTTGTCTGGTACAACATTACGATACGACCAATAGGAGCCGAGCATATAAAAAAAAACGAGAGCGAAGTCGCGGACGGCTGCTAGTATATATAGTATATATATATATCTATATAGAAAACGAACCAGTGGATAAGAACACTGTAAATGGTTCCTATCTCATTTTTACCCACATTAAATCTTATGAATGTATGTGTCTCCCTCTTTTTATTGCGCTTTTTAGTTTCATAGACATTAAATTTCAATTGAAAAATACAATATCCTTCAAAATGATTCAGAATGAGATTTATAGCGCGTAATTAGAGTGCTGTATAGACACCGGCGGTAGTCTGTATTCAGTTTTCTGTTCAACAATACTTAGAAGATAAATATCTACTAAAAAGTAAATCCTGAACTCAAACTCACTGGGTCCTAGGAAAAATATTGTATTTAAGTTTGAGTCGTAATGCAAAGTAATAAAGCTCAAAATACTATTTAAGCTGTGTTAATCTGTTACTTAGATCATAGACAGTGTGTCATACCTAATTCTTGAAACGATCGGCATTAAACATCGTACGATCGTTTCTACGAAATTATGTAATGCTGTATTTTTTCCTTTTTCCATTTTGAGGTATAAAACCACAATAACACAATTAAATAGGCTAGGATTATTCACTATTTTGATAAACTGATATCAATATATTGATATAAATGAAGTAAAGACTAATAATTCATTCATTTCATCACACATCTCTCAAGCAGAGAAGGATTGAGCGTAATCATCACGCTTGCTCAATGCGGGTTGGCGATTTCAGACCTAAAAGTCCAGGTTTCCTCAAGATGTTTTCCTTCAGCATATAATCAGTCATTGGTGTAAAAGATATAACTTAGAAAGTACATATAACGTAGAAAAGTTACATTGGTACTTGCCTGACCTGGAATCGAACCCACACATTCATACCTGAGAGGCTTGTGTTTTAACCATTAGGCCACCACGACAATTCAGCAAAAATCATTCATTTAGAAAACAATAATTTATTCTTGGATTGTACCGAACGCCTTCAGCTTTTGGGAGTTGAGATTTCCTTGGGCGGTTCATAGTCCAAAGCCAAGGTGGCTGCCAGGAAACTTTTCGTTATTGCAAAGGTGAGAAGGTACATCACACCAGGACAGCTTCCAATGTTATACAAAACATAGGTCCGTTCACGTGTGGTACTGCAGCCACATTTGGGCTGGTGCTGTAAAATGCCACCTGGCAACTTTGGATTCTGTGGAGAGGCATGCGAAGAGGCTAATTGGCGACCCAGATTTGGTTCGAAACGATCTCCAAAGCCTGGAGCACAGGCGAAGAGTAGCCAGCCTATCAAATGACCTTTAGAGCATTTTAGAGAGTGTGCGTGGAAATTGCTTGACTTAATTCCCCCATCTCCGTTCCATTATCGGACGACCCGTCGTTTGGCGAGTATGCACCCTTGCGTTGTTCACACCACTAGGATCCGGACGAAGCGTTTCGACTCGTCTTTTATGCCGAGGGACTGGAACAATTTGCCAGCTGCAATGATTCAGTCTGACTACATTTTATGTATCTTCAAGGCTAAAGTAAATCGGATCTTGATTAACTAGCGCGCTTTACCATCAATGATTGCATCACTGCTTACCACCAGGTCGGATTGCAGTCAAGCACTAGTTTATAATGCTATGAAACAAAAAATGTTTTTACCCAAGTTAAAATACTTGTCTGCAAAAAAAAAACCGATTGTTTTTTTTTTGCTAAAAAGATCACTACAACAGTGAAAAATAACTGTTACCAGTTAAAAGTTCTGATGTAACAAAGAAAGAAGTAAAAAAATACAGTCGAATTGAGAACCTCAATTTTTGAATTTGGTAAAAAAATTGAGGAGGTTCTCAATTTGACTGTAATTTTTCTGTGTCGGGATTTTGGTCGTGGAGGATCTCCAGATCAATCTCACTCTGACGCAGTATCGTTGGTGGTATTGTTAAGTTTAACATTGCATCACCTCGCTCAACTTCCGCCTTCCTTCCTATTCACTCAGGTTTTTGAGTGAATAGGCTCTTAATAAACTAAAGCACTTTACCATCAACGATTGCATCACTGCTTACCATCAGGCGGGATTGTAATCAAGCACTAGTTTATAATTATAAAAAAAGAGAAAATGAGATAGGAAGCATTATAAAGTGTTTCTTTATTCTTCCCATTATCTTGAAACCAAAATTTTTTGTAAATTTCACTTCTACCACGAGTACTTGCATTTTTATGTTTATTATCTCCTTACTTTCGACTAGTTGAACAGATTTAGTTTTTTTTTTTATTTGAATGTACCTGGGCTATTTAACACATTATCAGTAGCAATGAGTTTCATTTTGACAGTTCAGCAACACTCATTGCGTTATTTATGTTGGTGAGCAGACATATTTTTCTAACATATAGAGCAATGGATTAGCAACTTGCTTCAAGATGATTCTAATTGATAGTAGTAGCGTATTACGCATTTTTTTTTTTGCACAACACTAAGAATTTCTACTGTAGCGTGGATGCGTTTACAAACATATACCTATACTCAACACAGCCTCCGTGGCGTAGCGGTAGCGAACGCATCCGCAAGGAGGCGCGGGTTCGATCCCCGCATAGCGCAAATATTTGTATGTATGAATATCATTATTTTCACTAGTCTGGTCGTGCCTCGGAAAGCACATTAAGCCGTTGGTCCCGGTTGCCATAAAAACATATAGTGGCAGTCGTTACGGGTTGTTGGAGTCAAAAGTCTAACAAAAGTCTAACAATTGGTCAGACGGCAGTCGCTTCACGGAAAATATTGAAGTTTAGCCAAAATCAGCAGTTAGACTGGTAAAGCGGACCCTGGACTCCAAAGCTGAAAAGCTACGGATCCGACTGGGATTAACGCTGAGATGATGATGACCTAGTGGGTGCTGGTGCTTCTCGTGTGGTCCAATTTTACTTTTATCCACTTCTGACGATTCCAGCCATAAGAAAACCGTGTAAGTCGCATTAAGTATGTACGCAATGGGATAATAATGCATTATCACGCCAATCCTTTTCGATGATATTTTTGTAAGTAAAAGTAATAGTTTCAGTTTGTTCCCATAGAAATCAGATTAACAAAATATTGATACTGCAGTTTGGTTTTAAAATCTATTTTACGGGTACCTAAAAATTCAAGTAAACGAAATAGAGTGTTTTGCTTTTCATAACTAATCTGCCAACTATGAACTTGGGTCAGCGTACAGTCTGACCGGATGGATGTAACCTAAAAAGTGAAAAATAAAAAAGTTTTGTAATATATCCGTAATCTACAGACGCTATTGTTGTTAAATGTACAGTCAGCACCAACAAGACGGTAAAAATAAAGGCCAAGTGCGAGTCGAACTTGCTTTATCACAATTCTTATTTTAAACTTTTTTTTCTAAAATCGCTTGTATTAGAACTCATTGATTTTTTACATGTTAATTTTAATTTTGATATTATAACAGTCTGTTAATATTTCAAATGCTTACCCAAACTGGTCGATACAGCACAGTGACATACGAACGGACAGCAGAACCTTAGTGATAGGGTCTCGTGCCACCATGAACTGTAACTGTAAACAGTTCATTGTTTTTTTTAAACAATTAATTTTAAATAATATAAATAACGTGTGAGTCGTGGTGGCCTAGTGGTTAAAATACCAGCCTCTCAAGTAAGTATAATATAATATCCATTTATTTCAGGCAAGTACCAATGTAACTTTTCTAAGTATATGTACTTTCTAAGTATATCTGGGACACCAATGACTGATTATAAGGTGAAAGTCTGAGATCGCCAACCCGCATTGAGCAAACGTGGTGATTACGCTCAATTCTTCTCTGTATGAGAGGAGACCTGTGCCCAGTAGTGGGACGATAAAAAAAAAGTTGATGGTGATGAATATAAATAAGGCCTGCTCTTTATAGTGACATATCTAAGGGTTATTCTCATTGTATATGTCGCAGACAGGGACAGCAGAGCGGTAGGGTCGACAGCATCTTGGTGTGGTGGTACGGGTTCTAATTCGTAGGTAAGTTTGAATTAAAGCACGACGTGTAGATATATCCTCCAATCTTGAGAATCACAATTTAAATAGGCAAACCGACATTTTCGGTTCGGAGAAGTGTCTTGGTCCGCGTCTCGATGCAAAGTGACCGTACGACGAACCCCACTTTCCAAAGCGACTCAGTCCATGTGCCGCCATCACAAAATAACGTCACAAGCGTTTGCCCCACTACTACGTAAATCAAATGAGCAACTTTTCTTCAAATAATTTCGACGATCCACGACATATATATTACTTTCTTAAACATAAAACACTTAAGAATTTGTCCAATTAATCAGTTACTACGGTCAATATCACGCCGAAGGTTCCGTACCATACTCTTTCCTTTATTCTCTAAGACTCTAAATGTCAGACCCTTTTGTTTTATTTTTCCTGTAATGTTTACAAGCCTGTTTGCATAAACAATCTGAAATTATTATCCCTGCTACCAATTTTTTATTCCTCTTTTATTTACTCCGTTTACTCGGTAAAACCTATTATGGGATACAATTTCATAACATTTACAGGATACATACATACCTAATCAGCCTATAAAGTTCCCACTGTTGGGATTGGGACACAGGCCTTCTCTCGGTGAGAGGGAGTGGGCCGTAATTGGAAGTGCAGCTTACGGGGTATATTACAAAGTAATTTAAGTTTATCAGAACCTTTTTTATAGTTACAGCCTGCGGGATAATTCCCTAATAAGCTAGAAACGCCTTTCATTTTGACAGTTTAACAACATTCATTGCGTTATCTTACGTTGTTAAGCTGACAAATTTTTCGAACCGAAGCAGCAATGGATAAGCAATAACAGTATGCCGATAATGATTGGCAGTGTGTGACGCCATTATGGTGCAGCTAAAAAAGACTAATAAGTGTCTTAGTACAGTCAGCAGCATACATAATACATTACTGTCCGACCTATTTGTATGCCGGTTTCAATAGAGTAACTAGCTACAATGTTGGACCGTGCTACAATTAAAAATTCAGTATCAACCGAATTTCCCGCTTGATAAATATATAAATAAATAGCTACCATAGAAGATCATAACCGTAATAAAGGGAGCCTTTATTTTTGATAATAACAATCATTATGTTAATATTTTTATATTTAATTATAAAACTTTAATAGTCTTATCGTTACTTAAAATAACTATTCAGCAAACTACTAACCTTCCCATCTTAATTTAATACTAAGAAAGTAGCAAAGTAATAAATCTGTACCACACGTACTTACATAATAAGTAATAACTTTAATACACAGCTTCCTTACGGGGCTCGCAGTAGGCTTTGTCTGTACCCTGGTCTTATTAACGTGCATAAATATCTGTTCCCTGCCACCTCGCCCCCAATTTAGCGCCAGTACGCGGCGCTCCTAACAAATCAACCTGCTCTAAGTAATTCATTCAGCATTTATTCATTTTTTTTTGTTTGTTCCTGGCTATGTCTATAGAAACAGGGTAACAAGCATTTTTTTTTTTCAGGATAAAGTTAATATACGTATCTACTTACAAAATTTAAAAAAAAGTTCATGTTTGACGGCGGTCGACTGTACTTAATAAGTAATACCATACCTACCTACTAGACTGAGTTACACATATTGGAAATAGAAAAAATATTGCAAATATTTACGACACTTATCACATCAATAAGTAAAAACTAACTTCGATATTATAATCCGCGGGGATGCAGGCATACTTCACTTGTTGGCAGTGTGACCAACCTTAAATTAGAGATCCCGCCCCACTTAGACAAGAAAACTGACAAATCCTGCCAAAATCAAAAGCACAAAATGCCAAAATAATGCCAATATAATATAAAAGTTTAAAATAAATTAACACATTATTTTTTGAAGGTTTATTAAAACTAGCTGCGCCACACGGTTTCGCACGCGTTTTTTTTTTAAATGCCCAGCTCCTATTGGTCGCTACGTGATGCTATATGGCCTAAAGCCTTCCTCGATGAATGGGCTATCAAACGAAAAAAGAATTTTTCATTTCAAATCGGACCAGTAGTTCCTGAGATTAGCACGTTCAAACAAACAAACAAACTCTTCAGCTTTATATATTAGTATAGATAATTGATCTTAAAAGTGAACTTAATTAAATTACACATTCCTATTAGCATCGTATTCTTCTGGATCACTTTCTTTATACATCGCTTTTGTCATTTCGTTACTTGGCTGGAATGAAACGCAGTCACCATATTCACTAATGCCCTGTTTAACAAATAAAATAGAGGCGGCATGTTTATTAATAAATCTGTTCCGCGTTTTTGTTTTAACAGATTGATTTTCGAGAATATCCTTTCACAAGCTGCATTCGACTTGTTTTTGAACCTCTTAAGGTATTAATTTTTTAACCATAATTTATTTTTTACATTTTAGCATTACAATTTCCTTTTAGAAACATTCTAAATTATTTTTTATTTTATTTGACATAAGAATTTTGTTCTAGATACATTCAACATTATTTTCTTTTGACATTTCTGTTTAGGATTTTTATTATTTTATTTATTTTGTATTGTTCCTAATAACAAATTGCTCTGTTCTCTGGTTGTAACTGACGATTCGAAAGTGCTTGTATCTAAGCCTACTTGAATAAAGTATTATTTGAAATTGAATTGGATACTGAATCCTACTCTTTTTGTGGGCTGTAGCGGCTAACGGCTATACTATAATGTTAATACTGCCAAAAGTGCCAAATCCTGCCAGATTTCTAAAACGTCAAACAAAAGTGCCAGAGAGTAAAATGAAGGGCTAAACCTGCCAAAAAGGCAGGATCCTGCCACATTTGGTCACACTGCTTGTTGGAACCATCAGGTCGACAGTAAAACAAAGTTTGAATAGTATTTTACTAGATTTTATTATCTGAAACGGGTAATTTCCCGTGTACAAACACTCGCCTCTGTTCATTCGAGAGCCCCAGCGCGCGCTAAATTTGAATTCATGTTACGAACGGGCTACATAAACCAATTACCAAGCAGAGCCAATGGCGGGTGGCGGCACGCGGAGAATCGATAATTCACAATATGCCCGCTAGAGGGCAACGCCGGCAACGCGCCTTGCGCGCGGCCCACTCCACTCCTCCACGTTGCGCATCCGTACGATGAACCTTGCAATGGCGTACAGACAATGCATGATTTTATTTCGGGTTTTATTTTGAATTTTCTTTATGTATTCATTATAATACAACGAATACAAAAAATGGAAAACATTTTAATTTGTAGCTATAATTTCATCATACTGATTTTATAATAAAAATGCGCCCTAACATTAAGAAATTAATATGATGTTGAACTTAAAAAATAAAAATACACTGCCTTTCATTTCAATATCAATCAACTCGTATATAATGTTATTAAACTCTAGAGGTCAATTCATTCCGTACGAAATCGACAAACCTTGAACGCCGATGCAAAGTCACGCCAGGCGGTCGTTCGTAGTCAGCTGCTGCTTAGCTTGCCGTTTCGTGTCGCGCTTCTTGTCCGCTTTCAATGTTTTCCGTTTTATTTTGTTATTTCTGTGATGCAAGCCGATTTTTTAACTAATATTTATATTATTACGTTATTGTGAATGAAACTGTGCAATAATACAGTGGTATCAGGCCCCGGACAACGGAAAGGAAGAGGTAAACGCCTTAATATTTTTGTTTGTCGCGAACTTAACCTCTCTGACATCACGTACGATGCTCAATTTCAGTCGTTTAGCTTTTTATGTGAATTGTAGAGCTGGTTAAGAGTGTTTATAAAAGAATCGGATGTCGGCATAAAGTCTCCATTCACTGTAATCGTTCAACTTAATGTTTATGTTCCGTATTGATGATTTCGATAAGATTTCAGCAGTACTTTCATTAGCGAGATAATGTTTTCAGTATTACCTTTTTGACGTGTTTTGTGCCGAAGTTTGGTAATATGGATATGAATTTCGTTGAAGTTCTGTATTTTACGAAGTGTATTGCATAAATCCGGTCAAATGTTGACTCTATAATGAATCACCATGACAATGCCTGCCTGATAAAACAATGCCTTTGAGTTCCCATAGGGGGCGTTGCTGGTTGGAAATTGTGAACAAAATAAAATTGCTTACGGAAATTGTTGTCTCTATTCTTTGTAGGTACATAAATTATAACATCTAGCAAATTCGATTTAGGTATGTAGGTATCTACTTAGACACTTCTGTGTATTCCTTAGGTACATAAGTATTGTTCTTAAAACATGTTTCCTTTGTTACGAACTAATTTTAATAACTTGTAGGCTGTCTACGTGATTTGCAAATTGTTTCAACCTTTTGGTAGTCTGAAAACGATATTTAATGATAGAACGGTACCCTACATACCTAAGCAAAACGTAAGCGGATCTTTCAATACAGAAAGTCTAAAAAAAATACGCTCAATAGGATCATTCTGTACAATTTAAGCTATAAACAACAAAACCAAAATAACTGTAAGTAGGCGTACAAAGAAGTAGAGTTATGATAACAATGGATGTCTTAAAGTATCTAATGACGTCTGTCTGCTAACCTTTTTCGTTCAACTCACGCGCACGAAATGAGTCTGAATAATTACAATGGCAATGCTCTTAATGCCATTTGTTCTGGGTAAAAAAAAGTTACCTGACTTCATTTTTGAGAGTTAGTACCTATGCACTAAATATTAAAAAAAAAAAGCTTTTTGCTGACATTTACAATTTTACCATACTACCTACCTACCGTACTTTGTTATTGTCTGGCTTATGAATACGTCACTCATTCACAAACGTCGTACCTGTTTTTTTTTTTTTTTTTTTTGAAATTATAAAAGGGATGAAAAGTACAGAAATGGGTATAGGTATATAGTAGGATAGTTAATTATGAAAAAAAAATATTGAGTATAGTTAATTCTAAAAATAATAATTTACTTGTAAAAAAGTTTGTATTAAAAACAGTCGTTGTATGTAACTTACTGATAACCAGCTGCATCTGATCAGAATGGATACTTACCTCAACATGTGAAAAGCAAATTACGCAATTTCGTGAAATTATGTTATCAGAACTGGACCAAAGTGAAATGGGACCAAACGTGAAAGCACCAAATAAAAAGAAAACTTTCAAATAAAAAGAATTTTATCAAAATCCTGAAATCATATCAAAATCCGCTAATCCCGCTGAAAGTACTGAGGTAACAAAGAAAAAATACAGTCGAATTGAGAACCTCAGAACTCCTTTTTTTGAAATCTGTTAAAAATTGTTTATAGATTCTACAATTTAAAGGTATTCAAAATCATAATGACGCTTAAATCATTTTTTAAAGTACAATTACAAATACGCGTACAAACAAAATATATTCATAATCACCAGAAATATTTATTTTTTAGTTACTTCAAGTTATGTTTAAACACTAATCATCAATTATCATGTAATTATTGTCCCTCACTTTATTCACTTGTGAGCAATTTTCATCACCATGGTCGTTTGTTTCAGCATCACTAGCATTGTCTCGTCATCTCGCACCTTCCGTTGTCCTTCTGATCGTTTCACCTTTCCGAAGACTCACGTCCCCTCATTTGTCGACTGTGTGTATTTCGAGTCCATAGCTTAGGTTCAGCTTTCTTTTTAGTGATGTTCTTTATGTATACTTTATCTCCAACTTCCAATCCACAGCTAGTAGCTCTTCTTCGTATCCTCATATTTCTTCCCTTTCCTTTTAGTTCGTTATCTCTATCATGTCAAGATCCTCTGAAAGACGCGACATATTCTGAATCATAGCAGCTCGTCTCGAAATTGGCGGCCTAAGAACAGTTCTGCGAATGTTTTGAAATATTGGATCGTTTTAGGAGGTCCCTATTCTGGCGCTCCAATTCTCCGTTTTGTTGCGGTCAGTAATATGTATAATCTGCATTTGTGTTATATATGTATAGAATCTGTATGTTCCTTTCTGCATAGTAAGTGTTTAAAAGTCTTCGCTGGAAAATTGTCTCCCATTGTCTAATGTAGCAACGCCAGATTGCCAAGTGTCTTTAAGCCATCAAATTATTTCAGAACTTTAATGATTCTACATGTTTTTACAACTTTAAAACCACCAGAATATAATTTCCGATATTTATGGGGCCCATGAGGTCAATTATTATATTAACACATGTCTCAGAAGGTAAATCTCTTTTCAATGGATTTGGAACGCTGGGAGTAGAATGTATCCATTGATTGTCGCACGTACATTACCTTATCACGGTCCTCAAGCCTGCCCTTCATTGCTACTATCCCCTCATGGCTTTCGTGTGCAGCATTCTGAAAGTTTATAGACTTTAACAGTTTCATCCCAGTTTCCATTGTAAAAACCCTATTTAACCTTCTGTATCTCTTCATATCCAAGGTAACTCTCAGTGATCTCTTAGAATGGGGTGGCTACAGGTCGTGCAGATTTAATAACCATACAAAGAACATGATCTTTTTGTGGTTTCAATGAAGCCGTCGGGTTTGTTGCCGCTTTACAGAGCGTGAATCGGCAACGGTCTGGAATTGTCGGTCAATTGGTCATCCCCGGGCTATATTTCACCTTGCAATTGGCACCTTGGCACCAACGGCTTATGATCCGTTACTATATCGAAGAACTTGCCATACAGGATCATGTTGAAATGTTCGACTGTCCAAACCAGGGCTAAGGCCTCTTTTTCTGTTTGGCAGGAACCACGCTCATAGCTGCTGAGTGTTTTATTACCAAATGCATTTTTTTTTGTATTAGTACTACACCCAGACCCACTGGGCTTGCATCTGCAATCACTACTGTCTTATCATGAAAATTGTCGTAACCTAAATTGGGTGCCGCCTTGAGATCTTTAAATGCGTTCTTTTAATCATTTTCATCTTTCATCTTGAATCTTCGTGTTTCTTCCCGTTCTCTTCCATTGCAGTTGCTTTCGAGTTTCTGTTACCGTTGCTAAGTGGGGGATCCATTTTCTCACATAATTCACTAGACACATAAAACTCTGAAGTTCAACAATATTCGTCTGGGTTCTGAATCCATTTATAGCCACGACATACGTGATTTAACTCTCTGTTCTGACAGTTTGTCTTAGGAAGTGGACTTTCTTCATTCTAAAAAAGCATTTATCTTCTCTCAACGTCACGTTATTTACCTCTTCTTCTTCAGCCTATAGATATCCACTGCTGGACAAAGGCCTCCCCCAAGGCCTTCCACGCTGACCGGGCTTGCGCTGCCCGCATTCATCGCCTTACCTCTCTATTTCTGCCATATTTTTTAAGCCTTAAGTTGTGTTCTAATTGGGCACAGACATGGAGACAAAAAAAGAGCTTTTCTTTGCTTTACCTCGGGGTCTGTGTCTGTCGCCTCGAGGTAGATGTTTAGACTTCTTTCCCATTTTTCCAACGGACAGAAACAAGCAACCCACCTTCACATTCAAATTTCTCTAATGTGTACTCTGCCATTTGGGACTACCTGTTGACAAGGTATGTAATTATGGTGCATATTTACAGTTTTATAACAGTCTATCGAAAGCTATTGATATAGAAGCGTTATGCCCAGGCCCATTTTAATGCCCAGCTACATTTTAATGCCAAGATCACATAAGGATTTCACTTTATTAGATTTTCCCTCAAATGTGTTTTCAAAAACTTTACAATTCCAAAAATGTTTTCAGCTTGCCTCATCGCCACATGTAGGTAATGTTCACTATTCCTCTTATATTAGGAGAATACAAACAACTAACTACAATGTAATCAGACATTACAGCGATTTCGGCAAGGAGAGAGTCTCATCACAATATGTTCACGGTCGCGGTGTTGCTAATATGGTTAATAAAAGTGAAATGCTGTTTGTTGGTCAGCCCATCCCTTGAGTCCGGCTTGACCGGTTATTTTTTGTCAGAATTAGATTTTAATGGAAAGCTACCCGGTTTTTTTTTTCAAATCCTTGGAAAACTGAACTTCCCTTTTTTAATGGGATTTTGTATGAAGTATTTAAAATTGAACTAGAGAACGTCTCTCGGCTCAGTCAGTTGATTAAGTAGTAAATTGTTAATTTAAATCTGCTTCTTAGAGTCTTATTCAATGGACATATAAAAATATGCTCAACTGATATTATTAAAGTTACCTAAACAAATATTGGCAAAAAAATGGTTTATTTCCGAAGACAGGTATATGTTTTTGACGTTGATTCAGTATTTTATTTGTAAATTACATTAAATGCAAGAATAGAGTTCAAAAAACTTCTAAATATTGCAAAAAAGAAAAACAACTCGTATGCAACATTAGATTTTCGTCACCATCATCCGGGCTCATTGCTTGATTTGCACGAATTTACTCGAATCGAATCGACATGTATGGATTATATAAACTCTTTTTTTTGTAGGCGGATTTGCACAAAAATTATTTTTAGTTGCACTTTTTCTAATTTCCTTGAATCTAGGTATCAACCACTGTACCTGCAATATTTACCATTCCATCTTAAGCGTTTCCGAAAATGTGGCCAAAACTGCAAAATCATTTAATGACTAACTTGGGAATGAAATTGGACTTATGATTTGACTGATTTACATAATTATAAGTCGGTCATCAACTAATGTTCTTCCTTCAAGGGCTTTGATTCTTTAATTTTTTAAACATTATAAACTAGTACTTAACCGCGACACCGCCTGATGGAAAGCAGTGATGCAATCATGATAGCAAAGCGCGCTAGTTTATTAAGAGCCTATTCACTCTAGCCTTGAAAACACCTAAATTGTATTCAGACCGAAAGACCGGCGCAGGCAAATTGTTCCAGTCCTTCGAATGTACGCAGTATAAAAGAAGAGACTAAACACTTCGTCCGAATCGTAACGGTGTCAACAACGTAAGATTGGATCTCGTTGTACGACGGGTCTTTTTATTTATTCATTTATTTTATTATTTACTAGCGACCCGCCCCGGCTTCGCACGGGTACAATGCTGATACTAAATACACTACAGAAAAACTGTGAACGTTGCATAAAATACCGCCGCGAACGCCGCGCCTTGTACCGCCGCCAACGCGACGCCCCGCAATTTTTAAATCGGTAATATCTTCGAAAATATTCATTTAAATCATATGCTGTCAAGGGCGATATCGAAATCTATATTAAAACAACAAAATATTTAATATATTAAATTGGATAAGTATTAATGCTGTATTGGTTAAAATCGCTTCGAAAATTAGCCGGTATTTGTTGTAAAAAGTAAATGACAATATTATTGTGGGATATCCCTAAGAGATAGACATACAATATGTAAAGAAAACCCTGTCCGACCCATAAGGATAATAAAGGTTAGGTAAACACTTGGCCAAATATAATATAAAATTTTACATAATCATCTTAGTAACAATACTAATGAATTTTGAAATAATCTTTTTATCCCGGGAATTAATTTCAATTTCCCCGAAATTCGATCATTTTTAAAAAAGTGACAACACCGGTATTATTATGAGCGAATCGCGACGCGACCACGTGCCGCGTGCCCTGCCCCCCGCCCCCCGCAGTAAGGTTGCTTACCGCACATGTATTAAGTTAGCTCTTTTTGCGAAATAATATTTATTTTTTTAGGAGGATTTTTTTTTTAAGTTTAACCCGGCTTTGTACCCATTAGTAGAATCAGTTATCGATACCTAACAATACCTTCACGGATCGGACAGGGTTTTCTTTACATATTGTATAATACCATTGCGGATTTTTGTCGAACTTTTCAATGTGTACATTATTTTGATAAATCTCGTAGGGTTTAGCCTGCGTTTCACTGCAAACGCGGAAAAAATGTAATTATTTACGACATCACATTAGAAACCTCAAAAATAATAGTATTTCTCTACAATTTAATGGATGTTATTATACATACATATAAACCTTCCTCTTTAATCACTCTATTAAAATAAACCTCATCAAAATCCGTTGCGAAGTTTTAAAGATTTAATCTTACAAAGGGACATTGGGAAAGAGAAAGTGAACTTTTTTATATAATATACATAGTGATGTACACACAATAAAATACATAAGGGCAAAATTAAGATCTGAGTACAAAGGAGCTCCTTATTTCTTAAGAAATTTCTTCCAGAAGACTTGCGAAATGAGAAGTAAAACAGAAGTGTAGAAAATAGTATGTAGGGTCATCCGAGGATGGAATGGAGATGGTGCAATTAAATCATGTAATTCCCGCGCACACTCTCTAAAATGCATCCTATAGAATACCGACAGACTGGCTACTCTAGGCACGTGCTCCAGGCTCTGGGGACGGTTTTTAACCAAATCTGGGTCTCCACTAGCCTCTTTGCACGCCTCTCCTCTGAATCCAAAGTTACCGTGTGGCATTTTGCAGCACCAGCCCAAATGTGACTAGTACTCTACACATGAACGGATTTGCGCTTTGTATAACATTAGGAGCTGTCTCGGTGTGAAGTACCGCCGGACCTTTGCAATAACACCAAGTTTCCTAGCAGCCATCTTGGCACTCAATGAACCGTCCAAAACTTAGGTTTAAAGAAATTTCAACTTCCAAGAGCTTAAGCGGTCGGTGCACTCCAGGGTGAACATGCCAAGGTGAGCACGCCTGCGTTTTAGTAGCGTTGAATGCCACAAGATTGGCTTCACCCCATTCGGATACTGCCTGAAGAGCAACATTCATACTCTCTAACATAGCCTTTCTTTCGGACCAGATTGCTTGCTTCCTTACTAACCTGAACACCCGGCAGGTATCACTCCACAACTGTGTTATCATCTGCATACCCATAGATACCGAACATCAGCAGATCGTTAATATGCAGTAGGAAGACAGTTGCAGACAGAACAGACCCCTGAGGAACACCGGCATTAGTCGACATGGACTCCGATGAGCATTCGTCGACAACAACTCGGAGAGACCGTTCAGTCAGGAAGTATTTTACCTAGCCCGTCAGGTCAGGGGAAATGCTTAGAAGCTTACGCAAAAGGCCAGCGTGCTATACCTGGTCGAAGGCCTTCGAGCCATCTAGACGGCAATCGTTTCCCCATTTTTATCTTTTCTTTTTGTTTCAGTTTCAGTTGAACAAGAAATTACCAAATATCTTACATAAATAGCCAGTTACTAAGACAATATGGCTAAATACCAATTAGAAATCGGGATAAAACAGGAGCATCCATTGCTTTTCAGTGTTGCTCCTTCTAAGAATATTCATTAATTTAATCTTTGGAAACACAAAGCCTGGAATTGAAACTAACTCTGACTTTTCTTTCAATAATTATTTATCTTTGCGTCGCATCGGATTCATTCCATTAGTATAATAAGTATAATAGTAGTAGTGGTATAATAAGTACCCTTAAGGATGACAAATAAATTCTAATTTAAAGTAAAATTAAAATAATAATCAATTTCAAAGCAACTGTAGTGACATAATCAATCCTCCATAATAAATTAACGACATTTTGTATGTATTCCTATATTCCGTGGAAATTCTAATCTTAAAAGCCGATAGCTAATGACGACATGGGTATTTGAAAATGTTGTTAAATACAGATGAGTAGCTGAATAACGTTTGCAAATGTCTACTTTTGTCGAAAATGTCCGTCTCGTCGGCCATATTCCGTTTAATGTCGCAATATTGTGAGCGTCGGCGGGCGGCCGCGGCCGGTCGCATGCATTTACATACATTAATGCGGACGCTGCACATGCATGCTCCTCGCTCTGAATGTGTGTGTGCTGCGAATTAACTGTAATTGAGCCATTCGGACAGCGGCGAGGCGCGCTCTACTGCCTCTGTAGTTTGGCCGCTCAGCCACCACTTTACGTGAGTCGTTGTATCTATTACAAACAATACAAACATTATTTACTTCTACCAACTTGTCCGCAGCACATTTTTTTTTGATTCGCAAATTCTTAGTCTTGTGTTTCTACTATTTGACTACATCCTTATGTGTTTGGGGTACCTTATTCTCCACATACACAAGTATTGCCGTCTTCTCTACGTTACAAATTCATAAGAATTCGCTGTTATTGCAATGGAAACCAACCGATCTAGCGCTTAGGATATTCATCTTCACCCCTTTCTGGAGCAACAAACAGGGGCGTCGGAATTTTGTTATTAGCGTTACTGAGGGGGTAGGTGCCTCTACCGTCGCGCACCTGACTGATTGATAGCACTTCTTTTCACCTCGGGTCGAGCTTGTAATCGAGCCATTAATAAACTTTACTGCCTCCAAGTTTATCCTGCGGACTCGTTATTTGCTTAATGGGCTGGCAAACGGCTCGGGCATGAGACACCTGTGCTGGGTCACTCATTGTGAGCGCTAATTGACATATTGATGAAGATGTACGTAAGAGGTAAAGTTCGCAGATTTAACCCACCCACACACTACCTATATAATAGGTACCTTTGTTTGAGGATGAGATTATTTGGCATAAGGCAGGAACGTTGCATGTTTTCTGTCTCATGTAAAATAAGACTCATTAATGTAATGTTGGCTTTTAACTACAAAGTTAGAATAAAGTTCCCCAAAATCAAAACTTCCATTTCATCAGTGTTTTACGGAAACAAATAGAGGCGGGAATTATTTTATTTGGTTTCCAAATTATCTGACAGTGGGTCGAGCTAATGTCACTCGACGCTTGACAAAGCGACTGTTGGCACGGAGAGGCTTTGCTCGCAGCTATGTAAACAAAGAGGGCAAAAAGGTTGGAGCAAAAAGTAATAAAAGATTTATTTATTTTCCAGTTTATACTCTCTAAACTGCAAAATCACAACTTCAATATGAGCAAACTACTTTGTTGTTTAAAATGTATTGTCTTACCACGTTGAAACTTTTGTTGGACGCTCTTTTCATTCGTCTACCACATTTTTGTAACTGTAATCTTCGGTAGGGATAATCGAATTTGTACTCATTGAGGAAGGTCGTGGTCAACAATAACTCTGACAACAATTTGTGAAAACTATAAACCATAACTTGCTCCTTGGAGTTAGGTTATTCTCAACCGCAGATAATAGTGTCGTGTAGGTATCAGTCAGGACTTAGTCGGTACTCGGCGGCAAGAGGATTAACTTGACAGAATGTAAACGGCGAAGGTCGGGAAGCTCGGTATCATCGTAAAAAAGGGCAAAGCAATAATTGCGGTGGAGTGCGGCGCGGCATCGGCGCACGAGCTCAGTTCGGCCTCTTCCTTCCGCCCGCCGTGATTGAAAGTTGACATTGAACGGCGCGGGGTGGCACCAGGTACGGCCCTCGCTATTTTTGACCCCGCGACCTATCGCACCGGCGATCGGCCTCGGCAGAAACTTGCCGTTTTAATCGCGTGAATGTGCCGCACCGTGGACTGCCGCAGGTTAACGTCGCATTTGTAATCCTCCGGTACAATTATGTTAGAAAAGCTTCAATTTACGGCTATTAAATTCTTAACCAAATACCTTTTTGTGCAATCAAAAACCTAGTCAAAGACTCGACACTTCATCAACATCCGCAAATCGCCATCATACTGGAGTCATTATCAAAAAGATGCTACTTATAAGGGATTAAATATGACTTAGATTAAGAATATTTTGATTAAATCAGTCACTTTAATTCGGTTACAAATGATCTGAATGAAGACGTTGTTGACACCGCCATCGTCGCGGCAGAGTGCCACTCGAATTGGGTCAACGCCTACCGACAAAAGGTGCGGCGTCAGATAAACGACATTTCCCGGCGTCCAGCTGCCGCTTGGCCTTCCTAAAACAGAGAACAATGAAATATATCTCATTTATTTACGCTCACCACGTTTTTCTTTTTTACTGTACACAACCAATGTATAGATAATCATTAAGCGTCGTTTACTCGGCGCCCTTTAATGTGTTTGCATGCTCGACAATTTGATACCACGCCTGTTTGCATTGTTGCCATTTTGCCTTCCCGATTAGGGTCGCATTCGAGCTCCATATTTATTAGAGCGTAGGACTCGCGACACGACTTTCATTTTATACGGATACATGTCTAATGTAGCTGTAATATTGTGCTTTCGTTTCACGAGAAAAAGGAGTTAATTTATAAACAGGCAAAGCCAATGAGCATTATTTCATTTTGTTTTTCATTCTTTTTCTCGGTGGTAGGTCATAAATAACGTCGGCTGCCGGTAGAAGTTACCACTCACCAAACAAGACCAAAGTCTTGCCGCCAAGCGATTCGTCGTGTACCGGCATGATGTCTGGTGAAGCCGTACGGAGGAAGGGTCTAAGCAATTGTGTTGCGTTGCGATATGTGCCGGGTACGATGTGCCAACTGTCGGGTGTTTGGTCGTGGCGGGTCTCCAGATTAATCTCCCTCTGGCGCAGCATCGTTGGTCGTGTTGTTGGATTTAACGTTGCATCACCTCGCTCAACTGCCTTCTTTCTTCCTATTCACTCAGTTTTTTTTTTTTTTTGTGAATAGGCCCTTTATAAACTACCGCGCTTTACCATCTACGATTGCATCACTGGATTTCGGTCAAGCACTAGTTACAGTTATAAAAAAAAGTATATTCGATTTCGGGATTCGAGCACATTTTTCAGCTGTTTGACAGGCTAGTGCGCAAACGTGGCGTAACTGGATAGTGGCGGTAGTAGCTACGTATAGAAAGCTCTGTGGCGGAAGGACGTGTCACTCACGGCGCGCTGACGTCTGCCTGCTTTCAGTGGAGCGCCAGCGAGCTTCCGACCTGCCCTCCGACACCGACACTATTCAACGTCACATATAGTCCACAATTGTAATGCCGTATAAAATCTAAACGGACTAGCTTTGATACGCTAAGTTAACTAATCTCTGAAAATTTTGCACACAACACTCTAATTACTCCAGAACAGAAGAAAATTAACAAAATAAGGAGGCACCTGTTAAATTAAAAGTAAAACAAATAATTATACGGTAGGCAACGCGCGTGTAAAAGCCTGAACCGCGTACAAATTACAATAAATTGTGAAATGAGAACAATGGTATTGTCTCTGAAGGGACTCGGGGTCCCAGTAATCATTACGTAAAATGTTGTGACATGGGATAAACAGTCAGACTTTCATTCGGAGGACGCCGTTTCAGGTTGATTCCGCAAGTACAAAATCCCATTCGAAATCAAATTATATCAACCCTTCTTACGCATAGCCGTTAGAAAATGTTTACTTAAATTATAAATAATTGTTACAGACTGTACTTTTATTTAGAGCTTTTGTCATTTTCATCATCTCAGCGTTAATCCGTCGCATCCGAAGCTTTTTCGGCTTTCGAGTCTCCGGTCCGCTTTACCAGTGTAACTGCTGATTTGGCTAAACTTCAATATTTTCCGTGAAGCGACTGCCGTCTGACCTCCACAACCCGAAGGCGATATCGAAGCATTGCAGTTAGACCAATTGTTGGACTTTTGAGGGCTCCAACAATCCGTAACGACTACTTTTGGTTCTCAAACCAAAAACTATTAAAGAATTGTGATTGCATACATTTTGACTGTGTAGGTTTTCACACAACTTAACGACACTTTTCTATGAAAGAACTGATTTTTTTTATTATACTCTAAAATCTCCCCCAATTCTCCCACGCCTGAGTATCTATTAATCATGTGCTGAATTCATGGTTACAGTTTGTTCGTCAATACCACCCTGAATGTTATTGTACAATCCAGGTAGAGGTAATTATTTATGAAATAAGGTATATGGTAATTATGTATGTAATTATAGTATAATTCAAAATTAACCTATAGAAGTTACTATGTGAACTAATATGGATAAAAAAAAAACCTCTTAACATAATAGTAAAAGTGAAATCTGGTTTACTTATGCGTGAGTATGAGGAAAAGTTAAAATCCGCGTTATTTGTATATACTTGTCCAGAGTTTAAGGCCGAGCCCGTATATTAAGCCGATTAGACATCAAACCACATTATGTTACCTATATTATGCAAGTATTTGAATGTTCATCGAGGCGTATGAGTCGATTCCCACGCATTTCTTTGCCCGAATAGTAAACATTATTATTATTTCTCAAGGCGACTCGCACGAATTGGCACAGAGTCATAAGAGTTAAATGATTTTATAAAACGTTTACTTTTCCTTCTAAAAGTTTTTTTTTTTTAATAATTATAAACTAGTGCTTGATTGCAATCCCGCCTGATGGTAAGCAGTGATGCAATCGTTGAGTCGTAACCGCACTGGTTTATTAATCCTATTCACTTAAAAAACTTGGGAATAGGAAGGATGACGGCAGTTGAGCGAGGTGATGCAATGTTAAACCCAAGACCAACACGACCAAACGATGCTGCGCTAGAGGGAGATTGATGTGGAGACTCTCCACGACCAAATTCCCGACAGTTGGCACATCGTACCCGGCACATATCGCAACGCAACACAATTGCTTAGACCCTTCCTCCGTACGGCTTCACCAGACATCATGCCGGAACACGACGAATCGCTTGGCGGCAAGACCTTGTCTGGTGGGTGGTAACTTCCGTCGGCAGCCGATGTAATGGCCTACCACCGAGAAAAGTGACCAAAACAACTGACAAAACCTTCAATAGACGTTTCAATCATTAGGTAAATACGTTTTTGACGTACAATGTCCAATATACGACAAAACATCAGTTCCTTAATTAATCTGTTTCATTAGCAAATTAACCCATGGTTTATAATTAGAAAAAACATTTTTCACCTTCTATATTCAGGTTAAAATTAGATATTTTGCAATGTACATGAGTACAAGTTTCAACAGCTTTTCCGTTATTAATTTTGATATTTACATTTTATTAAAATGTTTTTATTATAAATATTTTTATAGCAGGGTTGCTGACTTTCTGTTTAAATATTCTCAACGTAGCAAATATTTTCAGCAGCGAAACTGCCATGTTTTATTACTGATTGTAAGAATATGAATTTGTTGAAGCCCCATGTTAAGGGTTTGTTTAGGGGTAGTAAATAAATTCCAATGGAATACAAAAAACATATGCTACTTGTAAATAAGTTCACATGGGATTTATGTACGTGTAGGTACGGGCACCTGCTGTACTGTAGGTACTTTGATCTCTGAGTACTGACTCGTATACATCTACTAGTGATAATAAACTTCGCGTTAAGGGTTTGTTTAGGGGTAGTAAATAAATTCCAATGGAATACAAAAAAAACATATGCTACTTGTAAATAAGTTCACATGGGATTTATGTACGTGTAGGTACGGGCACCTGCTGTACTGTAGGTACTTTGATCTCTGAGTACTGACTCGTATACATCTACTAGTGAGAATAAACTTCCAAAGCGCCAATTAATTCAATTCCAACAGTAGCATTCTGTAGTGAAAATCTCATCGAAATCAACCAACATTTTCAGAGCTTTGATACACAGAGAAATATTTGCATATTTTTTTTATGTAACATAATTATTTACTTTCATACGCACTTAAGATACAGCTATTATTTTTACCTTACAAATAATAAATATAAATAAATAAATATATACGGACAAATCACACAGATTGAGCTAGCCCCAAAGTAAGTTCGAGACTTGTGTTATGGGATACTAACTCAACGATACTATATTTATAATAGATACATATATTAGATACAACATCCAAGACCCAGGCCAATCAGGAAAAGATCGTTTTCCATCATGACCTAGCCGGGGATCGAACCCGGGGCCTCCACGTCGCAGGCAGGCGTGTTGACCGCTGCGCCACGGAGGTCGTCAAACTTTACAAATAGTAGTAGTTTATATATACTTTATTCAACCATGAAAAAATCTACGAAACAGTTACCGAAAGAAAGAATACTCGAGTTTATTTTTGGACTTGGGACTGACAGATTAATACCGGACTTAAATAGCATCTTACTGAAGTTTGAGTAACACACTATTTATATATATATTGTGAGCTCGATTGCCGGTGAGATTTAATATTGAATGTATTATTTTTTATTTATATTTGTTTAAGCTTTGACACAGTGCTTGTAAGTGGAAAACAGGTGGCGATATAAGATAGTTTATCACGTGCGAAGCGGGTCAGCCGACGGAGCTTACCGTGACGTACCCGACGCCATAATGCGCTTAAACACGCGACACTACACGCTATTGGTGGAATTTATTTCTAACTAAAAGTTGTTTACGTCATCTACTTGAAGCCCCCTCTCCCTGTCCCCATCCTCGCCAGATCTACTTACTGCTTTGCAAATTTTGATGTCCAAAAGCAGTTGATCGGTCAAAACACGTCTATTTAAATTCTTGGGACAGATGACTCTTCGGGAGTAGGGTCAAATGTCAAATTGTCTTGTTATTAATTCTTGTTTGGGCCTCGAACTAATCAATTATGTCAATAAGTGTTAAGAAATAAAAAAAAATACCCACAATTTCGGCCAAAACTACAGAATCCTTGCTTAGAGAGCAGACCCTCAAGATGGGGTATCTATCTTCAATATTTCCAACGCCTTCAATGTATGCGATTGAGTAACTCATATTTCATTAAAACTACTTCATGTTTTCACTGTCGTTCTCCACTCCCGTGGATGTTATTCACAAACAGCGATCCCGTTTCTCTAGCCCTGTTTATACCTTTAGCGAAACCTTTTTTGCAAAAAGTTTTTAAAATATTCAGTATTGACAGGTAAGTAGGCTTTTCGCTAGACAGCCGGACAGACATTAGTATTCAACACTAGAACACAAGAATTGTTATTATATTGTTGCACAATACATATTCTATTATACCGATGCACATTTGCATAATACAAAAATTGCTAGACGCCGTTGTCTATTA
Organism: Sesamia nonagrioides; assembly: GCA_017933935.1. Taxonomy (NCBI): domain Eukaryota; kingdom Metazoa; phylum Arthropoda; class Insecta; order Lepidoptera; family Noctuidae; genus Sesamia; species Sesamia nonagrioides. The sequence goes on from JADWQK010001159.1 coordinate 23,140, forward strand.
GCTATTTATATTGTATTACGTAAAGGCTTTCCTCATTACATGAACTTGTTATACCCGTGTAATTTGCATTATTACAAGTGCAGGAAGTTTTCTTTATACAATGAATTGTATTCTATTAATAAAGATTCCGCAGGTGGTCTTTAGATAAACTTCTCCTGTTTTGTGAATTCCATCGTTTAAAAAGTTTACATAATCATCTTCGTCATCAGCTTAAAGCAGTCTACTGCTAGACACTAGACCTAAGCTTCTCCTATTGTACGCTATGCAACACTATTTTCGGCAAGTCTCAGCCAGCTGCCACCTGCCATTTTGCAAGTTTTTCGCTCCACTTAGCCTGACGGCGTCCCACCATACTATCGCGTTCTTCACACAACAACATGTCAACCCCAACGGTCATCGATTCTACGACTAATATAACTGGCTCATCGCCACTTCACAAAAGTAAATGTACATGTTTTTTTTTCACACCTACTAAGGACTAAGAAGTTTCGAGCCCTCGTTATCACTGGACCACTACTGCTCCAAATAATTTAAACATGGCTATCTCTACTAGCAGTTTCATCAGCTAACAGCATTGAAAGCTCAAGTTTCCGTATTTAATAACAGTTAAGTGACAGCAGATAAGAAATTCATACAAGAATAGTATAGCGTGTTGATATTCAATTCCATCCCCTTTGTGTAGAGTCTGATAAAGTCCCGAACGTAGTAATACTAACTTATTGCCAATGTAACAATGGTTAGAATAATCTTTGAATAGCTACATTATATCCGTAACAGAGCACGTAATAACACAGTGGTCGTATTGTGATGTGATTGAAATTTCATACGACCGACGACAACGGGGTAGTTACAAAAGTTGTTTAGTATTTTATGAGGTAGCAGTCCTCATTGTTGTCGCTGTAATGTCCGTATGTACCATAAAACTCTCTAATGCTTTAACGATACAATAAATCACTAACTTAGTTCTAACCACGCCGTAACAACTTTAAGATAAGCTATCAAATTAAGATTTGCGCTTTGGCTATTATTTTAGGATTGTAGACAACATCTAAACGAAAAGTTTAATTAAAATCTGAAGTCTCACAATTTACCGTATGAAACTCGAGATCTTTACCAAATCTAGAAACGTAGTAAGAAATCGACAATGCAACGATTTGTTAAGTTTAATTGAATCTAGAACCCCAACGTTTCGAATAATCAATCATTTAATATATTCTGACAACATGAGCAAAGTCGATTTACTTTTCAAAAGTTTTTATGCGTAGTATATTCGGGCAAATAGTTTTATGCCGACCATTTTGACTTTTATTTTATTTTTCGTTTATTTTCCCTTGCGCGGCCGTAAAACGTACCTGGGCTCGCTCGCGGGATCGGGGATAACGGAGCGGGCTCACGAAAAATTTATTATTGAGACCTTTTCGCCCGAGCTCCATCGACAGACATTGCGAAGGCGAAAGTTATGAATGACACATGTTTTGAAATATTACCTGCAGTGAACTGCTCCCGAGAAGAAAATTTCATAGGATGAGAAGTTTATTTGTCGTGAAATATGTGGGAGTTTTACGAGAGCCGGCGACTTTTACAATGCTACGGATCAAGCAATTTTCTTACTTTTCGGTCTATATTGCAGAGTAATAAGGCTGAAAGGTACATTCCCGAGAATAAAAGTATGAGGTGCGACAAATTGGATGAGAAAAGTTTGTTATTCAGTCCTTGAGCGCCTATTTGCTTCGTTACCAACAAGGAGTTTTTGAATCAAAGCAAGGAGGAAACATTTTCCAACAGTTTTATTAAACGAGAAAACTAATCGCTTAATGTGTAAGTTTGAGAAGAGAACCAAGTGTTTATTTTAATTGCAATTGTTACTCATGAAAACCGAGAATTTTAATTAGACAATACAATATGGCATAAATTCCTGCACATGTACAAGATTTTCCAAAAGGACATTAATGAATTACGAAATCCTTAAATAGATGAACATTTATCGTGCCACTGGATTCCACTGGAGCCAAATTGGCGCACTTGGAATGCCTCAATGGTCTCATAGTCACCCTGACTTCGACATCTGCCTAGCACATGTGCTCTTTAGTCTGGCAGCTATTCGCTTGACCTAACATTCACCCATATACACAAGCGCCATTATACTAAGCGTTAAGTGTATTTTCGTCATTGAAAAACGGATAATAAAATAATATAATGTTGCAGCATGTGAGTAAACCACTGTCATATATGCATACGTAATGTGTACACCAACTGTGTCATCGCTCCACCGGCGATCCGTTGTCGGATGAAATTAGCGCCAACTCGGCTGTCCCGAGCCTCTGTTTTATGCAGACCCTTGGGAGCTCTGACACAATGAAAAAATTATTGTATGGTATGCTGACGTTTTATTTTTTTCGCCAATTATGTACATACGTCGGCATCATGCACCACCTGGCGTGGACGTGTGCCACTAACTATTCTCCCAAGGCCTACCCACCACCGACGCTAGTTTGTTCCTGCTTCGCGAGCTAGAGAAAGTTCTAATTTCGCTTTTACTGTGACACAGCCACAAAATTGTTGTTTGTGTACAGATGTAGTGTATTATTTTGATCACGTGTCTAGACAGTATGTCGTGTTTCAGCTGAGGCAGAGAATAGACATTTATGAAGATAAGGGTCGCTTTATGATTATGAAAATAACTTTAATTATTCAGTCATTAGACGGGTTTCCTCACATAAAATACGTTTCTAAACACGTCCATAAGTAAGTTTAAGATTTCTTCTATCTGTAGGTAATATTGACTTGACCTGTTGACTCTATAAAATACCTATTCTTTTTTTAATTCAGCTCTGATGTAAGATATTAAAAACTTGCATAAAATAAGAATGACATTGCAGCAACCTTCCTTTTATATACTAAAATTGCAATAGCAGCTTTATTTGGCCAATGGTTTTATCTGCACGAACATTGTAATAAGTAATTTGTCCAGGTCGGTCGATATTGTGCAAGTAATGCAATCGTGCTGTATCGAAAGTGGTTATCGAGTGGGCGATCGGTATTTTCCCGTGCGTCGCCACCACGGTCTGAGTCACCGGAGTGCGGCGCACGATTCGCGGAACTCGCTGCAACCCTTCACCGAGGGTGCGTTCGCTAATGACTACCGGACTACGACCGCCCTCCAAATTGCAACCTGGACGATCATGCGAATGTACACCATGAAACCACAACAGTAAACTTGAAATCGACAGACCAAGCCATCGTTCTGCAATTCAGTGCGTGTTTATATGCAGCTTTTCAATCGGCAACATTATTTTGATAAATATGCATGAACTGGCGAAACCACCGGCGTGGGTAACATAAAACGCCATCGTGAAAATTTAATGACATTTCCTCGTAGTCGCATAATGAGTCATATCCGTCGAAGGGTTAATTTTAACGCGATATCGCAACGTAAAATCGTCAATTTCCTATCAAGGGGTTGTTGGAGAAAGCACTTTACCTATTATATCTTTGTAGCAAAATAAACTGGGGTAAAGAGTACTGACCGACCGCAAATCTGATAAAAGAATTAATGCACTTACCTGATGTGGGTTTGAAAAAGCATTCACTACTTTACTAATGGTTCCTTCTAGGAATTCAGGAAGTGATTGTGTTAACATTGCAAACCCTTTTAATGTTCTTATGTTTTCAAAACAGCGAACTTGATTGATGTTCTCGAAGATTTTGCCTTTAACTGCTGGTCAAATTATTTAGTTACTACCGTACGCAAAACATAAATAAGTATAATGACTGCTAACCGCCGAGCTCAATTACAAGTTAAAAGTAAATATTTGCCTGACTCATTGTATCCTTTCATGAACTTTGTTAAATTAAGCACTGTTTGTGTACTGTGTACGCGTTTGAGTATCTTGATTGCTCCAGTTCCGATTGTGGCTTGCTTTGTGCTTAAGTTGATCGCGTTAGTCTTTACGTCACTTTATTCGATCAGAGTGCGCTCGTTTGTTAGTGAATCTGAGACTTGGCTTATCTAAGTTCTCTCAAAAGCTTACCTATGTACACGAACAATGTGATGTTCTAGCTTCCGTAACGCTAGACTGTTCAAAGTGCTTTATTAGACATCCGTATTCATCAAGAACCCTAGGTTACCTGTCATACACACTGTATTGTATGAAAGCTTGCTATTTTAGGTTTAAGATCACACGTCCTTTCTTCGCAGTGTTTCCTTTATTTAAAAACTTGATCACTATTTAATATAATATTCAATGCTAAATACCCACGCTGATTTTTACTGCTGATATTTGAAACTGAATCTAGTTTAAGACTACCGTATTATATACCGTTGTATACCGGTCTATTTTTAATAGGTCAAGGGAGCGAGTGATAAATAGTAGTGAAACAGATAACCATGCATTTGAATTATTACGGTCATTGTATTGTAAATTTGAAAGTGTCTGCCTCTACCTCGCCCGCTGTGCCTGCAAGCCTACAGCGACACATTGGATAAGTGTAGATAACAATCACCATTTTACATTCACTTTGCCAGCCACCTTGACCCACGCAAGGTGATTCAGTGATATTATAATGCTGTATCCGCCAATGACCAGTTCGAAAGTATCTAGACGTTAACCAGACACACTCGAACGGTTTGGCTCTTGATAAACTATTCCATTTTTACGATCATGTCAAGGAGTTCAATTTTATTGTATTCGAATGTAGTTTTATCCTTCAAACTTTTCGGTTTAACGGTTATTATGTGATATTTTAAATTGGTAATAGCAAATAAAATTTTAATAAAATATCATATACTTATGTATACCAAAAGGCCACGAAGATGAAGAACAATGTAAATATTACAATAATACATGTAATGATACAATCATTGTTTTTACAATCAATGTAAACTCATCAAGGCGATATTGGACAGGTCAAAAACATTAACGCCATCCAAGTTACAAGCCAACACGAATGGTCACTAAACAGTGAACGACTAATAACTGTTTGAATCGTCCCATTCTACAGAATACAACGATGCACATTTGTGTTTTTAGGAATTAAACGTCTCTCTCTCATTTCCTTTTTGTCTGCCACAAAAGAACTGTTATTAATAATATGAATTAATTAAAAGCTTTGGTGAGCTTTTGCGCTTATAATTTTTAATTTTGCTTTCAATGCGGTAAAGAATGGTTGAATGTGCTTATTTTTCTATTACCATACCGGATTAAAACTGGAAAAACATCTCTTCGACAGTATGAGCTCATTTCCTGCAACATAAAACATCGGCATCATAACAAATAGAGCAATAAGACTCTTTTTCTGTGCGCGGTACGCCACATCGTATGCACAAAACTGGTTATGTTGTGAAGTAATGCCATGAAGCCCGCCTGCCTGCCACATTTGGACTCGCAATACTGTTGTATACACAACTATACTTGTACACAATGATAATACACTAACATTTGAGAAAAATGATATTTGCCTAACCTCCACCATGTCATCCTTTTTTTTTTTGCTTTGGATGGGAAATCATCAAATGACCTCTGACTCTGACTAAAACCCACCCGTGTTCCTTCACTTGCCTGTAGGCCAGGGCCACGGTTTCTTTTTTAACCAACCCTGACCCCAGGCGGCATCGGTCCTCGTGGACCCCGTCGCGATTTGCTGACATCTCTTTGAGGCGCGAGTTAAACGCGTTTTCGACCCGGGCCTGGTCCTTACCTTACGGTGGCTGGGAGTTCTATGTTATCTCTCCCGACTAGGGCGTTTCCTGCGGCGGCTAGAGGCGTGAGGCCGCTGAGATTCCCGCTCCCTCACACGCTCCACCTCCTCTGCCAGCATCACTGCTTCGCTGAAGGAGGTGACGGCCTGCCATGCACTCTCGCTCCGGACTATGGCCTTGCCATAATATCTTTTTAGAAGATCGCTGCGGATTAGTATTGGGTTCAAAACAAAAAAATGTTGTGCTGATTGAAGTTTTCAAAATACCTCTTGAACACTAAGAGTTGCAGTCCAAAGTAACAAATTAGTCAAGAAGAAGAGCATGGTACCGCACAAATGGGTCTATAAAAGGTACACGATGTTTAAACTTATGAAATCGTGATTTTAATGCGGTGAATAAGCAGATGACCCGACTAATATACCGGCCCTCGGCGTGCGGCGGCATGGCGACCGACATCGACAGAAGGGCTCTTTCGCAAACTGGTTTGAGCGCAGGTTTCGCCGCCCCCGCCGCATGACCACATCGTCCGCCAACTCTGCACGTTTCATACACTCCGTCTGTTTAATCCGCACTGTTATAAAACTCTTACATAACATTTGATTTTACAAACTTTACCACTTAATGTTCTTTTAATATCCCTTTATTCACATTTCCTCATTCTTAGTTACGTATTTCTTATTTAACACTTTTATTAGTTTCATGTCCCGTTATGCCATATACTACAAGTTTCATTTATTGGGACTAAATAATTAATGAGCTGTAAAAACAGTAAATTCATATTCGCTACTGTGACAGTCGAGTACGTTTACATGTTTGTTCAGCTTAATTTAGCAGTCACGTGTGTGGGCTGTAGTACAATATCGAATTGTTAAAGTGTACAGTGCATTTACTTATATTAATTATACTGATTACGTAACAGATATGTAGTCACTGTATTACTTCATTTGTGCATGTCCAGTCCACAGACAATATTTAGGTAAGACTGACATAACGAGTAAGGCAGTTTTGCAACCACATTAATTTCTCCGCTTTTGATTGCTTATCGGTAAACTCAAAACACACAACAGCTCGTTCTACATTTGGTTTTTCATCCTTTACCGTCAAGTCTAACCGTTTCGGTGATGTGTTCATTATTTTCAGCACCATTTGTAATGTGTCTGTCACATGCTACATGACTAATTTTGAGTTTTCGTCATGTTCTGGTGATTAGATAATACGACAGCTTAAAAGGATAAAGAGTAGTCACATGGTCGCTCATTGTTGGATTTGTTAGAGTAAGTACAATGTGAATTGCACGGCTTATGCGTACTTGGCTTTCTGGTAAGAGAAAGTGCAATGCTGTTCCACTTTCCACTTCAGACTAATACACACTACGCTATAAAACAAGTATACAATTGCTATATCTGTTATTAAGTAAGCTATGAAGCATATACGTTTTTGAGTTTATTTGACCGCTTTAAATCAACGGCATTTTGAAATGGCGTAGAGGATAAATATAACAGGATAATGAAATGTAAGTGTTCTACTTTTGGGAGCAACGTATTGAATTATATTGGTTTCCTTAAATATAAAGGTTAATAGGACCTGCGACGACTTAAAATGACCTCCTGTCACGACAAATATGTACAGGGGGTCATTTTGTACAATTTTCTTAGGTTTTAAAGTAACTACTAAAACTGGCATTGTAAAAATTTCCATACTTGTCCATGAAACCTGTTCTTTCCAACTTCATTTCAGTTTGGTTCAAACACGTCATAATACAGTGTTTTGCAATATAATGATTTTGCATTGCATTAAAAAGATTCATGTTTAGAAACTTGATATTTTCAGCTCGGCTTGTGTTGCAAGGTGAAGTTGAATTCCTTGGTTATGGTCTAATAAATAAACGTTGTGCAACGTTTGCCAAGGTAGCAATATCGATTGTAACAAGATGATAAAGGTTACATATGCAACGCATGCAGTAATTTAGAACCTACTTAAAGCAATTTCATGAAGCATGCATGGCAACGCGTTTCCTGTTAATAATACTAATTTACATTAAGATGAGTATATCCGCAACAGCCATCCAAGTTGTATGACTACGTATATGCGAGTGACTATGTATGTCATGAGTCGGTGGCGCCTAAAGTCTGCTGCGTGGGCGACATGACTACTGAAATTGTTTCTTTTATTACTTTCATGCAATTCCTTTATACACTGAAGTAGAGTTAATAACAACAATACACATACAATTACATTTAAATGTGATAATAACTACTAAATATGCTAGAACAATCAATAGGAAAAACACATTCGAAATGTTTAATTAATTTTAATTTTCCTGCTGATTTATTTCCCTTATAACTGAACTAGCTAACAATTTATATTATTATGTGTATGAATATGGCTGGATTCCGTCGAATATAGAGTTGGCAGCGAATAATAACGAGCCTCTAGCTTCGATATTCCGCGAGGCAAAGGCAATAATGTGGGGTGCACTGAATAATTCTATATTTGGACATCATTCGTCGCGTTGAATCAGAAACACCGTTTTAGATTCAAATTAGAACATTTAGAATTCACTAAGCTACCTCCGTGTATTAATTACTGTTTTAGCGCATGCACACTATATGTATTTCCATTACTTAATTGGAGGATTAAAGCATGCATATAGCCTTAGGTTACATTAGGTTATATATTATTGATACAATCTGTTAGTCTCTTCCTTGAGTGTGTCTTGCGGTGTGATAATATTTGAAAAGTTAAAATGGCACAGGTTACTATCGCGAATGCTATTCGGGCCAAGCCGGCAAGTCGCCTCTAACACGGGGGTCGCTAGGTGTTTCGATTTTAATCTTCCCTGGTGCCTAGCAGCTACGCTACTTCGCTCCAATGGAGCCATTTGCATGCGACTCGTGGGCGAGGTCCGTCTACCCACGGTTACACGGATCGTAAATTTTGTCCTTTTACTTTCAAGGAGGGATTTTTCCAGAGGAGCAGATGTCCATTTTTTCGTAAAGGGCTAATTTATTGCATGTTGCGGCAAAAGCCATAAAAGAAGAAGTCTTTGAATTAAAAGACAGTGTCCGGAATGTTGACCTCCCTTATTATAAGAAATCTAAAAGGTCGGATCGGATATATTTCTGATCTGCCTTTTCAATACATTATATTTTCAAAATCCGCGATGTTCCACTTATATTTTAACTAATACAGATTGATGTACACCTACAGCATAAGATATATCTTGTCTTAAAGTAAAATGGTCTTATTGTGATTGAGAGAATAATGAACGGGGTAACGAACCCAAGATCGATACGATCGGAAAGATCAGTCTCGGCACCAGCTCGATTCACTTTCTAGTTAGCGGCCACCATTGTTAGCTGCTTCTAATATATCTAATGTAAAAGTCATTCTCCGTTCAAAACACTTGCTTATGTGCTATAATGTCAGGAGAAAGTTTTACTTATTCTTTGCAATTGCATTAGGCTATCATAAAATATGTTAACCAATGAGTGCTCATATTCGTCCCAACGAAAATGTTGGTTTGAAACCAGTGGGATTTTGTTTAAAGACGCCTTGTTTCCGAGACAAGGCTACTGTCCGATGACACCAGTACAGCGAGCATTGCACCGATCATACTGAGTCATTCGTTTGGCTATTACGGAACCGAAGGCCAAGTGACGCGCAATGCAACTCGTCAGCTTGAACATTTTCCATTGCAATAAATCTGCTCCGTTAAACAAATCCAATTGTTCCATCCCTGTGTAAGCGATTCATTGGTGTATTCTACTTGATTTATAAAGTACCATATTTATAAAACTGCTTTAACGCAAACTGTAGCACAATAAATGCAACTTAGCATATAATAGGGCATTGCTTATTCTGTGTAATCACTACGGTTCGGACGAGTGCACTGTATTGAGACAAATACAAATTACTGAGCTACTAAAATAGAGAATCAGTCACTTGAACATGAACAAAAAATAGCACCCATAAAACAAAATCATCAAGTGAAACGCACAGCAGACTCACCCGATTACTCAGCGTGTAATTTCGTCCTCGCCTTTAGAATCAGCAATAAAGTATGCTTAGCAATTTGAGGAATAAACCTATCAATAAATATTTACAGAATACATTGGCAGGCGATACGCAACATTACACACAAAGCCATTTTAATATTTTGCAGACAGGATTCATTGGCATAACAATTGCTCATAATATACATATCTTCATCAAACTCCTAGAAGTAACTCTTGAACCCAAAGCTTAACCTCCACACAATATGTATTTGGTAGTAAACACACTTTACATAAGAGAGTCACGTGTAATGTATAAGTGCTAATTTTTTTCAATTCATTTTAGTGGACTTGATGGTCAATTCTCTAAATAAAAATCATAATCTAGGTGGGCATTATAAAAACATAAACATGGACATCACTTCAACATTTTTGCGTCGATAGGTTCCCCTATGTTAAAGAGTTGTTGTTCAGGAATTACAGAGGTGGATGCGGCTCCTAAATTTTAATTGTATATCTGCAGGCCTGTATCCTAACACTACTAGTAACGAAGTAAAATTATGACTAACCCTATGGAGTCCTGGAATATTGTTTTTCTATTATATTATTAAGATTTCTTTGTTCTATTACAGCAAATGATTGTTATTTTTTTTAATTTTCGGCGTGAATCAACAAGGTTAGTGAGTAAGATGCCGTTGTCGTCGAGGAAGAAGCACTACAAATTCAATCGTTTGTGAATCAACACTAGTTATACCAGCCTCTTGTTTCGCGGAAATATTTACATTATTTTAACGAACTGTTGTTGGTATTTTCCTTTAAAGCTCTTGTTAAATATTTAGATACTCCGAACGCGATGCTCAGTTTAGGACAGGCCTTACAATACCGAGGACTATAATATCAACATAGCTATTCTGTGGCAAGGAACTTTTACCTCTAAAATAGATTCTCTATCACAAAATATCTCGATGAATAACGTATTCCTAAGAAATATTTCAAAAATTAGTGTCAGCGTAACTGAACCTAGGCAAAAAGCATCACATAACAAAAATGTCCAAAAAATATTCAATGGTTTGGATAGAATGATTTTTTAACCGAATTATTGCCAAACTTTCAATAAATAAATCTAATGATGCAGAACATAAATGAGTGCTGTGACAAATGTCCAATACCTTACCGAAAAAAATTATCGTTACAAAACTTGTCCAATAAATTATAAAAGTGAAGTTCGGCAGTTACAAAAACTATCCATAACAACTAGAATGAAATCGTTGAAATTTTAAAACGAAAGATATCAGTTTGGTTTTGTGATACATGCAGGCGTCTTTCTAAATTCAATATTGATATTTAGAATCAAATGTCTACCTTTTAGGGAATCTACCCTTCAACTCGGCTCCAAGAAATCACCAACAATGTGAACACTCATGGAACCTTCAGTCGAGTAGGGCACGTATTGTACTTTGCACAAGTACCCCTTACTTTTCCTTGTGTGAAGAAAGTGTATTGTAGGTATATGTTGTCAATGATAATTCCAAGTTATTGGGTTTTCTTCTTGAGAGTTCAGTGTATTTATGATTTGTATTTTTATTCATTCCATTTAGTATACATTTTCTTTGTACTAGCTAATGTTAAAGTTTTCGACACTTATTCTTCGCTATTACCTATATCATCTCTCTATGTCGGTTTTATTTTCGTAACATAACTATGCTTGTTGTCGAATCTTATTAATAGTGATCCGTGCTGATTCCGTCATCTTCATTCTCAAAGCTCATTACATTGACCATTTCAAGAAAATATCTTAACTCAGATTTTTATTTCATCCATTTAACAACCGATGATGTCATAGGTGCAATGTCCGCGTCGTGAAGATTGCAGTTGCGCGGGCGCAATGCGCTTGTTTCTGAACTTTTCATTTTATACTCCGTGAATTCTGACAGGTACCGGCACGCACGTCTGGCGTTATTATCTTTATGTTGTAATTAGTGTCTGAGTTTAAAGGTAGATTTTTTTAACGAAAATTTACTTTCTGAATTTGACTATCCAAAATCTACAGAACGGAATAGGTAATTTGATGCCTTGGAAACGCAAACAGATTAGTTGGTGTGCAATTAGAGTGCGGAGCTTGTGGCGCGCGCTAAGTGCCGCCCTACGGATTACGCCTTCGTGCTCACCGCGCGATGTTTACTCACCGGCGAAGTGGACATTTAGCGATCGCCTCACTAATGCGCTTTGTTCAATTATTGATCGATGAATCATTGATTTGGTGCCGGGGAAAGCTCTCGTACTCTACTCGCATCGTCACTTTACCAAATTGACTCGCTCTTCTGTGAATATCTGATAATGTTAAACTATCAGAATGAATTATACGAATTATGGTGGTACAGACGACAGCACATCAAGCTATTTCAATTTGTGTAGTTAATTTATTAGATTTTTAACATTATCATCGCTGAAATATTAAGGCTCAAGATTGATTGGGAATATTTGACAGTTTCGGGTAACTTGACTTGCTGTCTTCTGTACCAATGCATGTTGAATACATATAAAATAATTATTCAATTGATTTTTTTCTTAAGAAGAACCGTAGTTGATATAAATATGATCACTTCTGTCAGTTCTATTTATATGTATACAGAATGTTTGTAATATACAATATGTAAAGAAAACCCCGTCCGACCCATAAGGATAATAAAGTTTAGGTAAACACATGACCAAATAAAATATGAAATTTTACAAATCATCATAAGTAGTAACAATACTAATTAATTTTGAAATAATCTTTTTTTTTCGCGAATTAATTCTAACTTCCCTGAAATTTGGTTTTTTTTTTTAAAGTGACAACACCATTTTCGACGGTACTATTATGATTTATGAGCGATGCGACCGCGTGCCGCGTGCCCTGCCCCCCTTCGCGCGCGCGTGCATTGCCTATCGCACATGTATTAAATTACCTCCTTTTGCGAAATAATATTAATTATTTAGCGTTTTTTTTTTTTTCATTTTAGCCCGTCTTTGTAGGCATTAGTAGAATCAGTTATCGATACCTAACACCTACCACCACCTAATACCTTCACGGTTCGGACAGGGTTTTCTTAACATAGTGTATACGAGTAACCTAATTAAAGTTTAACTGAAAACCTACATATATTGTGTTTGACATAAAATTTCTTTAAAAAACATTGAAATTTGACATGTGCTCCGTGTTCGACAGTTTGACGTTACATGCTGAAAGTAAACATAAACTCAGCTTATTTTCACAACCATCTTTCGTGTAATAAACGAATAGGCACTTCAAGCAACTTTATGTCTCATCAAAAACGTACCTGTTTAAAAGGGGGCCAAGTTCCTATCGCCTAATTGTTGGCCCGAAAAAGGGTTGAAATTAAATCCAATGCCAAGTTTAGATACACTTTAAAGTCGATCATAATCATCTTCACCAACAACCAGCACCTTAGGGTGCTGGTCCAAAGATTCCAATTGATAGTAAGAGTGTGTTACGCGATTAGTCGCGTAACACACTCTTACTATCAATTGGAATCTTTTGAAGCACATTGCTAGTCCATTGTGCCATATCTTCAGAAATATGTTTGCACAACAACGTAAATAACGCAATAAATGTTGTTGAATTGTCAAAATGAAACCGTATGTACTTTAAATTTGAACTGGGCAGGTTTATTTAAATTCTGTATGTTTTGGCCAGAAAATTACAAGCAGAAAATGCAAGTGCTTATTTCCTTCGTCAATCATGATTTGCATTTGAATCAGTGTAACAAGATAGCTATAGATTACAAAAGTCATTGGCCGTCATGGCATTAATTAGATGTAGTTACTCACCATACATGTCGACATGAATGTAATATGGTAAAGTCAGTCACCTTGCTGACGGGGGCGAGCACGTGGATACGTGGGTTCGCCAATGAACTTGACAGCAGGCTACTTGCCTGCCGCGAACCGCTCTGGGTGCTAATCCTGCCATTGACTTTGTCTGTAGCAAGTTATCTTACTTTGTTGCGACATAACACCTCAGGAATTTCATTAAAGCTGCAATTATGTAGGATCACGCTATTTTTCATTAGGCATCGGTTTCATAAACTCGCCTCCACGATATAACCTTGTTTAGCAACATTCTGGCAACGTCATAACAGTTAAATAAATAATCGACCATTAAAAACTTTGTAGACAAGTAGATGGTACAACTTGGTATTTTTGTATTTTTTTTTTATTGTTGCGATCAAGCTCAACACGACAGTAACGAACTTATCCGTGGCGTCGTCGCCTCGTCGCGTCTCGTTCAAACGGGCAATGTTGATGATGTCTTATTCTTAAACTCATTTAGCTGCACTTTTTATTAATGCTTTAGACAGTAAAACAAACGCTGTGATCGTGTGAAATGTGTATCAAGATATGCCCTTTAGACCTATCAAAATTCAAGGCTACGATATAATAAGCCCAAAATTTACACCATATCCCTACGCATCAATTTTCACCCGCACGCACATTTTATGGCCGCTACGGACACGCACTCCATATACTATAAATGCGAAATTATTAAAATTAAGGCTCTTTATGAATGTTGACTTCTGGCGGAATATGAAAATTGGAAAAGTTTCAGACTTATGTGCCGCCAGCCTATATTATGATGGAAGATATTTAAAATATAACTGAGATAAACTCTCCTCTCATGATAGATGTAATTTTTCAACTTTTTTTACCATAATTCCGCACTTGAAGCTAAGTGAGATCATGTTTACAAGACGCTCTGTATTTCAAAAAGGACAACGAAGTGCTGTGCATATTTTTCGAGCTGCAAAGTTAAATTGACCTTGTTGTTTTTGTCTACGCTTATTGCGTTGGATTCAACAGTTTTATGGATTTATGGCCAAATTTGTCGGCAAGTTAATAGCTTAGTGTGGGTGCGGCGATTCAACGTTTGGGTTTCTTCATCCATTCCGTCTTGTTTATCGATTAGTCAAGAATCCGCGCCCATGGGCCAACTTATGTCATTTGGCCGGGAGTCAAGGACGACGCCGCGCGGCTCGCCGGTGCCTCGCCGGCCTTATTTGGCGATTGGTGGGCGCCAGTTTTACGACTTTGCCTTTTTTCCTACGCCCTGTTTCCATGTTGACTACACTTTAGATAATACATGTACGTATGTGTGCTGCAGACACACATAGGAATCATTGACCTCTGACAGTTTTTTATTCTTTATTTGTCTCAAGGACGACTATTTAGTCTGTAATCTTATCACGTCGTCATCTACAAGATTGCTTATTTTGTTAAGTAACACTAAAATAACTTTTATAGAACTATTCTTTGGAACTTATATTTTCTTGTAAATAAATGTGTCTACATACCTATGAATGTATAGCTACGTAATTGAGTCTGAGCATGTTACTTTTTATTCTGTCCGCGTGACCATTTATTATTACGTAAAGAATGCGTGCAATCGGAAGTATTAACTGTTCGGGTCGTTGACGGGCTCTGTTGGCTGGAAAAATGGAACGTGACATTTTAAATTTGGCGCAAAGCTCGCGACATTAATCTGGCGCGTCGTCGCCCTCGCCCATGCCGTGCGTGGCCTAATCCGCCTGCTCCCCGAACGACCCGGGAAGATGGAAAAATCTCGAAAGACTCACATCAAATTACCAGCTTTAAAGCGTAGTGAATTCCCGTGGGCTCGAGACGACACACCTTGCCTTTCAGAACCGCCCCTAAATAACGTCGCGGTGTCCTTCGGGAAGTTTGGAAGGTTCGGGTGCGCACGTGCTTTTGTCATAGTCATACTTTCGTCGAGTTTTACGTACGACGTGCCGCGCACTTCGATTGAGTTTTGAAAGCGCGTTATATAACTTTACTAATAAAATTTTTGTTTTAAAGTTTTTTTTTTTTTCTGAAAATAGAAAAGTTTTCTACTCCCATCTATGCTAATAAACCGACTAACTCGCATATTAAGTAGATATTTTGGAGCATGTTCTTTGTATAATATTGTTTTAATAACTACTATAAGTTTTAGCTGTAACTTTGTTAGCATTATTTATCTTGTTTGTCTTAAAATTAAGCTTTAAAGTTTCATAACAATCAAAAACAACAGCAGTACCAACTTAAGTTCTTCTATCCGTTGCGTAACTTAGTTGGGTTGAGGGATAACTTTAATAAATGCACCAAATAAAACGATCAACGAACTGCATTATTGCACAATTACATCAAAATATTTATCGAAGAACTTCTTCTGCACTTTCAAGCGAGAACATTGTTGTAACAGGAACCTGTTAATGGATGTTATAACATTTTGAGCACGATCTGCCAATTATACCCATTGAAAATTAACATGGGCCGTTAAAAATTCTCGGATCGTTTTGATACTTGAAGTGTACTGTACAATTAATTAACAACTCTAAAACACAGCTTCCTCATTACAAGCACAAACGCTAACCGTAGTAAAAGCCAGTTCCTCATATTCAGTGTGTCGTGTAAAGTTTCTCTATTGTTGTCTGGCGACGCTAGCTCAGCGGTGATCCCCCTATCTTGAGCCATAGGTCATAAGAGATACATACCAACAAGCTCAAACTATGTAGGTACATATAATTCTGAGTTACAATAAGGGACATAAACTGAAGTCATTTTATGTTCACGTGTTGATTTAAGCAATAAACTGTCACTGAGTTTATTGTGTACTTCATGATAGCAGAAGCAAAAAACTCGCATACCAAATGTTTGAAAAATCTGAAAATTCAATTGCCTGGCACGCTTGTGTAGGGATGTGTAGAACCTTTGTCTCCGAACTGTCGCGCCGCCACGGAACTAGCTCAAGCTTTTGAATTGCGACCGCTCGCCATTTCAGACGTTCTGTAAAAAGACGCGTTACACGGTGCCGCCGCAAGCGTTATACTTGCACACTTGCGACCACCTCTACGCTCAACAAGCTTGCTTTAACTCCCGGCAACCCCACTCAGATTAGTCCCATCTCCAGACCTAATACAGACATTTACTTATTAACACCATTTAGTTTCCTTTCACCATTAGGTATTCCAACTTGTATTTACGTATGTGCCTCTTCAATCGTGATCGAGTAAATTAAATTAAATCGTTCTGAAACGCAGCCACCGTTTCATCGCGTTAATTAGTTAATAAATGAGAATGTGAAGTTTTTCCTCTTACCGTACAGTATCTCGCCGTCGCGGTCGTAGAGTTCGCTTCGCTAGCCAACTATTACACTCAGCATTAAGATAGCAATCGCATTCTGAAGAAAGGTAATGTTCCTTGTAAAGATATTTGCACAAAATCCAATCTTGTACATGTCGCAGTTTCCGTAATGAATTCAACAATAATTAGAGTTGCCGCGGGAGAGCGCTCGCTGAGCTTACCGGCGGATGTCACAAATCCTAGACAAGGGCCGGGGCGTGTAATGCAAATAACAGTGTTTACCTGACACCGCCCCCCGCGCCCGCGTTGCCACCGACCGCGCAGCCATCGCTGCGATTCATAATAACAGCTTTTATTTCCGTAACTAGCTACGAAAGCTCTCATTTGGTCGGTTAACGCGTATTGTGTCATGGCAAAACGAATGCTGTCCAGTAATGGAGTTTTTAAGCGGAGCTTTTTCGTTCTGCGCTGCAAAAGGGAATTATGTAACTAGAATAGCGACATGATTGCCCAGCAAACACTACAGAGGCTTTTTTTTTTAAATTATTGTAAACTAATGCTTGACTGCAATCCCGCCTGATGGTAAGCAGTGATGCCATCGTTGATGGTAAAGCGCACTAGTTTACTAAGCCTATTTACTTAAAAAACTAAGGAATAGGAAGAATGACGGCAGTTGAGCGAGGTGATGCAATGTTAAACCCAAGACCAACACGACCAAACGAAGCTGCGCTAGAGGGAGATTGATCTGGCGACTCTCCACGACCAAACTCCCGACACAACAACATTTGGCGCTCTTACCCGCCTCACATCGCAACACAACTGCTCAGAGCCGTCCTCCGTACGGCTTCACCAGACATCATGCCGGAACACGACGAATCTCATGGCGGCAAGACTTTGTCTGGTGGGTGGTAACTTCTGCCGGCAGCCGATGTTATGGCCTACCACCGAGAAAAAAAGGCTCCGTACATATTTATTGTTTTAACTTTCAACATTGGATTTTGCTATAATACAAATACTATATTTATAATAAACAAAAAAGTGCATAATTCCGTTTCTGCAATTAAGGAATTATTTTTTACATAAAAAAAGAAAACTTTGAAGAAATTCTTCTTCAAAGTTTTCTTTCAGACATGACTAAATCAATAAATCGTATCAGCTAACAAGAACCGAATTATAAGACCCAGACAGTCGAAAGAAAATAAAGTACGAATTTAAACTTACGCACCGCAACAAAGTTGACTTGTCTGCTTTCCACTGCACATATGTACATATAATATGGTTGTGTCTGCAGTGTGTTTATAAATCAGACCGAGTGCGTAGCGTGCGCTCCAAACTCCAATTTCAGGAGAAGTCTGCAAGAAGTCGTGTGAATCGGCTATTGCTAGTTCAACATTGGTATGATTAGCCGGGCATATTGGCAAACTTATAATTGGTTTAGTTTTATATTCAACCGCCAATTTGTTTTAAGAGTGATACCAGTTTAGCGATTTATCTTATCCGGCTATAGCTCACTGTAAACTTTACCTATCTGTTTGTATTCTACAAAAACAATAAAGATAAAAATATACCGACGACGTGTAGAGTCCAATTCAACATTATAATATTCGTGTTTTTTGTTTCAGGTTTTTGCCCGGAGTCATATATCATTGTAAAGGAGCTCTATTTAAAGTAAGTCCTTCTTTACCTACCTACATTATTAAAAAGTATCTACCGCATTGACAAATCAATCCACATACTCTGCTCATAATAAATCAACACTACTCCGCTATCCTTTTGTAATATTTTGTCTAGTTGAAAATTTATTTCGTATTTTAATATCGTACTGTTTCTCTGTCATATTTTTCATGATTACTCTCTTGGCAAAATACCAAGATCTTCTCGCTTATCTTTCGTAACTTTTGCTCAGCAAAATGGTTCAAGTTTTCTCAATATTTTCACGGACTTTTTTAAAATGAAACTTTCATTTGATGATCGCTTTTCGTCATTAGTCTACCTTTGCCTAGTATACGCATAGAGCTAGCAAATCACAAATGAGTGTTTTTCCTAATTGTTTCATGATACATAAATGTTAAGAAACAAACACTACCCACTTCTTTATATGTTGATCATCATCAGCCTCTACTCGTCCACTACTGGACATAGGCCTCTTCCATGGCACGCCAACAAGCTCGATCCTGAGCAGTTCTCCGCCAGCCACTACCAGCCACCTTTATATGTTGATAAGCCAGTAATTAATTCATAATCATTTCCTCTTCAAAGATAATAAAAAATGGACAGACAAATGTATATTTTCGGCTTGATCTATCAAAATGTCAACGGAAGCAGGATCAATAAATTAATCTATCAAGGTAAGACGGCAATTCAATAAAAGTTTTGCCTTAGTTGCGCCTGATTTTGAACACAACGTTTTAGTCAAACAAGGAAACACCACTTAGCCTTGCACGATGTCGCTCAAAAACACCGTCCTTTGTTAAATTAATTGGAATACGACGCGTGTCGTTCCATTTAACTAACTTGTACAGCTAAATAGATCAATATACAATGGTAGCGCTCAGATATGCTTGAAAGAATACTACTTAGTTGTTTTGTTTATCCGTACCGTCTGAATAACTTATATGGGCCTTCGTTTACCTTAGGTTTTTGTACGTGCAGCGAAGGCCAGGTCCACTACTCCGGTTCACAATTTCGGAGAAATATGCTCGCCATTGTCTGGGTCTACCAGCCCGATCCACATTAATAAATGCCAGATTGCCTCCTCGTGAAGCCTACACAACTGTAGCTTAAAAACTGTGGTTACTGAATAACATGTTTCAGACATCTTTTCTCTGCAATCTGTATAAATTCTAAATAGTATTTTTTTCCAGTATAATATTATAAAAGTTAAAGTTTTTATTAATGTTTGATACTCTTTCACGCAAATATTACCGAACTATTTTGAATTAAATTCGGTATACAAATCCATACTAATATTATAAAGGCGAAAGTAACTCTGTCTGTCGGTCTGTCTGTCTGTCTGTCTGTCTGTTACGCTTTCCCGCTTAAACCTCTCAACCGATTTTAATGAAATTTAGCACAGACAATCTTTAGACCCTGAGAAAGAACATAGGCTACCTTTTATCCCGGAAAAATTTGATGTTCCCGAGGGAAATCTAAAGAGCGCGATATAACCGAACTCCATGCGGGCGAAGCCGCGGGCGGAAAGCTAGTAGTTTATAAACAGAATTAACACACAGGATACTGTTCTCCCGATATTCCTATGGGATCGAAATTTATACGTGTGAAACCGTGGGACGCAACTATGTAGTTGAAAAAAGTATCCGTTCGGTATATTTATTCTTGAGGTTAGCTACATACCTATGTAAGCTCAATAGAACCTTAAATGTTTAGTTTCAAAATAATATACAGATTTTAAGTGAAATATATTTCAATATTCTTAATTATGTCATTGTAATATTTTATCTCATGTTTTAATTAAATATTCCGAAGCAACTTTGTAATTTATAATCGAGCAGAAAACAAATTAACTGTTTGTAGCTTGACAGCTATAACTCGAAGCACTTGTCTTGCTAAGTACCTAAGTATTGTTCAGTACAAATTTACGTTAAATACATAATACTTTAGTTTAATAATTTCAGGTTTAAATTTTGATTAGACGTGTAATTTATCAAAGTTTGTAAAACCATAGTCGTAAAAATGTTTTTATTAATAGATGCAGCGCTTACGTGAACAAACAACAGCTCGTTTTAGGAGTCTCTTCGGATAAAAACAGCATATTTATTATCCACACACCAAACTTTTACGAGCCGTAGAGCTAGCGTAGACGTGGCCGGGAACGAAATTCGTTAACATTTTTCTTTAACGACCAAAACTAAATATTTTCTTACTACTACGAACTTTACTTCGATATTGTACTAATAACACAGTATTTCACTAGCATCAGAATCTGCTTTATTGGCAATGTCTCAACGGTATACCTTAAATACCTTCATTATTCCCACATAAGTTTGTACGTATCCCTTTAATACCTTCGCCCGAACTTTGCACTTCCAAAGTTGGAAGAACAATTAGTCATAAATAATTGAACATGGTCGATATTCCTTTGTAAGAAGACAAAGAGATGTCATACTCAAAACTTTGTCAATTTACGTTGAAACCGTAAAGCCCCTTACTAGCTCCATGTCCTTACTTGGTAGAAAAGTGGAGGTAACATCAAAAGAACTTTCCACTCGGGGTACAGTCGTACTTACCCTGTCTAGAAAGGGATCAAACTGCGGTGCATTCTCCGCAATGTATTATGCAGTCTCGGAGCGGGTGCCAGTGTAAGCGGCTCGGAATCACTCCCGTCGAAGAACACACAGCTATTCCTTGAGAATTTTCTATTGCAAAAGTTGGAAACCATTTCACTTCAGATATCTTTTGTGAATTACATACTTGAGACGAATCTGATGATTATAACTTATTGCAGTGTTTTCTTTTGGTAACGAACGTGATTTTTTAACATTCATTTTGTTACATCTTAGCCAAAGAAAATATACTATCAGCTCTTTCAAATACTACTGGAATGCAAGCAATCTATATAATAACCATTTTTAATATCTGGCGTTTCAAATCCTATCGTAAGCACTCTCAGTCTTCCACTTCTCAAGATCACATAGGAACGTACTAAAACTGAAAAGAGACTATCAGCAATCTCATTTTAATCGGATCATTTATCAAAAGTCAAGAGAGCGCACAATGGTAACTTACTGCAGTTGAATATGTAAGTGAAACGCCTCGATTAGGGCGATTGTGTGCCTTATAAAGTTAAAATCTCGTTTCAAACACGTTAAATGTAAAGTAGGGTGTATCTGAGCTGATAAACAGGCAATATTTCCTTACGGGTTTGTTGTCACAGCTATTTTAAATTTATTTGAATGTTGTGCCCATGTACAGAGCAAATGTTCGCCGGCTGGGTAAGCTAATCGCATCTCATTTCCTACATGTCGCTCGTTGTAGTGGGAAGCACAAATGAGATTGTGGGCTGACGTGTCGTTCCGGAGACCCAGTCGCGTTCGACATCACACCCGAAACCGCATCGCCACACTACTCACTGTTTACAAAACGTGATTATATCATATTGTTGCGGAAAATCGTATGTTGTGCAGTCAGTCACGTTAGTCAATATTACACAAAGTCCACTCCAATAGGGCGATTCCCATTGAGATCGAGAGTGGCAGTGAGTGAGTTTGTCATATCAGGACCGATATCCTGTGTGTGATGTGATGTGTGACAAACGTACTCGCTGCCACTTCAGCTTGCTGACCCGGAGCTTTGAGCTATATCGATAACTCCGGCCGAAAACATTCAATGCAATTCTCAAGCATTTTGTCGTAATGAGCTCAAAGCATGACTCAGTTATGGATACTCTTCAATCAGATCATTCTACCAGGTGTATAGCAAACGAAGGTTTGCTGTAAACCTAATTTAGTAAATTGCAATAAACAACTTTTCGAACGAATAGAGGTCCTTTATCGCATTTCACGCAACTTTCCTCCGCCGGCTCTCTACTTACACGATTAATTTGAGCCGATAAATCCGCATTAAAAGCGGAGCGAGGGGGCAGCCAACCGCGCCGTTTCGTGTATGTTGCCCATTCCGACCTTTTTGTTCTCGCTATAGTCACTTGTTCATAAGGAACTCTTTAATCTATTGTCGCTCCACCATCATGAGTGTAACATAGCGTGACATGTCATAAGTGAAACGTTTTCCTAGCCGGCTATCGATCGGAAATTGGTAAGGTCTAAATGTCGGTTTATACGGTCTGGCGGGCGGGCGCACGTCACTGGCCGCCGAGACAGACAGGCAGCGTGCGCGGCGCCTGCGAACCCATTAGACGTCTGCCTGATGTGGAACGCTCGATAAACTTGTAAAAACGCCTTCTACTCATTTAATTTTATACCTTCGCTTAAGCTTTGCTATTGGCAGATTTCTTCCTTCTTTTTTTATGGGTCCGTCATTAACTGTATCGCGCGTCTATTATTTCTCGCTTGTTTAATTCGCTCGTTAATCTAGCAGTGTCGTTTCAACTGCAGGCATTCGCAGTGGATTTATAACGGTTTGCTAGTTTGTACTTTTACAATGACTTTATAATCAAACACAGTATATGCATATGTCCATTACTTTCGTGCAGGTTAAGTACTACTGAAATAAATGTGCGCTGGATAAAAAATAAAAAAGTTTGATGCCAATAAACTTTAAAGTCCACATTTAGAAGTGAACGCCATTGGCCACACCTCAAACGGGGGAAGTGATATTGGTACAAAATATTTATGACTTTATGTGATAAAGTTTATGTTGCGGTAAGAGTTTTATTTCTCTCGTGAAACGACTATAACTTTTTCGAATAACGTAATATAAAATAAGGGAATATTGCCCAATAAAATAAAATATTTTCATCATATGTTCTGTACTCTTGACATTATTAGGAGTAATAAATGTGTGTACAGTCATCATGAGAAATATATTAAGCCGCTAGCTAGTAGCTAGTTTAAGTAACTTGCTAGTTCTATTGCTTTTCTGTCAAGGAACATCTTGTATCTGAAAGAACACAGATGCATTAAAACTGTATGTAAACACTTTAATAGCTGTAAGATCGTCCAGTAAAAAGAATTTGCTATAGGAAAGGTAAAGATTAACATCCAATTCAATAACCACCATGTCTGCCTTATGGATTTTTCTTAAGACGTGTGAAAAGTTATGTTGTCTCTAAATTTATTAAAATGATTATACATATACTTATCTTTTTGACTCTTGTCTGCCTTGGCGTGTTTACAATAAGCTGTCGAAAGAAAGTTCGACAAAATACGTAGAAATAAAAAAAAAAACATTCGTTAAAACAGCGATGACATGATATATTATGTGTCACACCAATTTCATGAAAGTTGGGAAGTGCTTACTGCGAACGTATTCACAACAGTGCTGAATAAATGACGTCGCTTACAAACAAAATTGATAGGACATACTAGTACAATTACTGTATTCAATATAAACTTCCACGTGTAATGGTTTCTCGAAGGCGACATATTCTACGATTAAACGCTTTTAACCTCCTAATTAGAATGTAAAGAGAACTTCAATAATACTTTGCCGGTTGTCGGGGCACGTACGCGAACTTTTATTCAGCGAATTTGGTTACGTAATTCGTTGGAAATATTCAAGTTTTCCCTTCGGCGAGACGTTATCGCGGGCGGCTCTCAACGCGGGCGTGGGCGGCGCCGCTCCCCGCGGGGACTTAATTTGTTGCTCTCCTGGCGCCTCGCATCTCACTTTCAAACGGCGTAACGCGACCTTACCACTTCCCCTTCTCTGCCACCGTGTAGACATGATGTTCGCCTGCGCCCCGGTTTTCCTAGATCGAACATCGAACACTTACACCAACTCTATCTAACCCACCTTGCGCTATTTCAGATTTATTATTCCCGATATTGAAACGAAAATATAACGCTTGCCGGGCTTGTCAAAATATTTATAGATATTTTGTGTTCGGAGGAGAAGTATTCTGCATATTATGTTCGTTTAATCGCTAGTTGCTGAAGTGTCTTAACAGATTTATAATTCGATAAATAGGATTTATGATAATAACACTGATAGTCTTCTCTTCTCTTGCTTTTTAGAAACTTCAAATAAAAAATGAATTACTTTATGAGACTGATGATATGAGCCATGAATATACGATAATGCTGCAAAGATCGAATGCCTTCTTATTTTGCTACATCTGGTTATAAAAGTGACACCTGTAATAATTTAATGAAAAAACAAAATAACTAGCAAAGCTTGTGGATCCCGTAACACATGTTATTCTTGGCAAAATTCCATTACACAGGCGAAATCTTCGAGACACGCGTTCACTTTATTCCAAATTCGATATACCATAGATTCGCGTGGCACAAGCAGCGCGACAATCTAATCACAATACCATAAAGGAGTGCACCGTAAAATATTTATGGGTGTGGGAGCAGGCACGCTCCGGTACCCGGCTCCACCACGGGCCATCTACCTCCATCAACCTCGACGATAGTTCTGTATACGTTACTACACTCCGTAATTTTGTTGTTCAATGCAAATTTAGATTTAGTAGAGTTTAAATACGAATAAAAGGTTTATTTTTACTTATTTTCTGGTCCTTTTTGGTCTCCCTAATTTTAAAATTTCTGTGCAAATTCGTTGTCGACATAAGCTCATTTTGAATGGAATAATATTTGGATAACATTTAAAGTTTCATATAAAGAAATTGAGTGTATGGAGAGCTCAATTAAGCAAGTCCTGGGACCGGTGAAGGCGCAGTGCTCGTTACACACCCGCTCAAATTGGCGCCGACCACTGAACTGTAACGATAATGACGCCGCGTGAGTTGTGCCCCATTCGTCCACTAACGTAAGCTAACTCCTCTCATGGGAAGCCCTAAAAGCCACTTCATACGAAGTATGTACTTCCACATTTGGCAGTCTCGCAAAACTTTGTGGTTTTTGTGGCACATAAACAACTAGCACACGTGTGCGTCCGACCGCTTATCGATTGATTTGACTTAAAATGCATAGTTTTGAGCCGCGATGTCGATCGGTTTCCGCCGAATTTTCCGCTGCGGGCGCTTGGCAACCGCACTTTGTGGCTAGCCACAGTTACCCATACAAATTGAGAGGTTACCGTGGTAGACAATGCGTCAACATATTATACAACAGCAATTTACAACATTCCGCATTTATTGATACATTTGCCGTAACTCCATTCGCGGAACGTATATTGGCAACACTCATAATCATAGTGAGCGAGATCGACCA
Source organism: Sesamia nonagrioides (assembly GCA_017933935.1). Taxonomy (NCBI): domain Eukaryota; kingdom Metazoa; phylum Arthropoda; class Insecta; order Lepidoptera; family Noctuidae; genus Sesamia; species Sesamia nonagrioides. The sequence continues at coordinate 48,789 of JADWQK010001159.1, forward strand.
CTGAAAGCTTTTTGAAAGCTCGTAGTGACGCCCGATGAAAGGTTCACGCGGTGATTTCAAGCGAGTCATTGTAGCCCGACAAGCGAAAGTGACAGCTATAATGTTTGCTTTCTAATGTATATCACAAGCATTCTATTTGACTATTATATTACGTTTCAGGGAATGTAAATTTTGTTTGAACATATAAGTATGTTGCAAAGTAAGTTTACATAAGAAACTATTGAAATAATAAACAGGCAACGGGTACAGAAAGTTCATGTTCCTTTGCTATCGGATACGTGAAAAATTGCTAAATAATGCGCCCTCTGACGTCGTTCTAACCCCACCCCTAATGTCTTCTTAATGCTGCATGGAGTTGTCACATTGCACATTTTGAGTTGGCGTTTGTTCCGTTTGCCGAAGGTATTCACGGTTAGCTTTATACTTTTTGGATGTTCTCAGTACTAAAATAAGTTCACATATCGAGTGCGTACAAAAAATACTAAAGGTGTTCAGAGTTTGAGACGCTTGCGTCATTTGGGGCACTCTATAAGTGCACGGAGTTGGTTAAATATGAAAAGCTCCATTTGAACGCAAGTTTTTTTTTGCTCGTTTTGCCTGTGTCGGCTCGCCGCGCGCTCCTTTTGTTCCACGAACGTGATCTGGCCGAGATGAATCCCACGGACGGCATAGCTATGCTCTTCAATCGAGTTTATTTCTGCCTGTCACACTTTTGTTACTTTACGTATTACAGATGAAACAATTTTCTTCAAACTGTGCATACAAATTTCCTTTACGGGTACGAGAATTTCTCGTTCATTTGTTTTCGCGACGTAGGCTACCTAACCTATATGACGTAAAAGTATAATATTTTTGTTACATTCGCCTCGGCGCTATATTTCATGGTTCGCTAAAGATTTAGTTTCCAATACAAAACACTAGATGACAAACGGCTTGCAGTCATTGCAAGCATATCGGAATAAATATTTTCTTTGTTCTTTTTTTAAAAAACGTTGCTCCACACTAGGAATTGCTCCTATTGGGTACGTTAAAAACATTTAAACTCACACACACAAACAGCTAGACTCAGAACAACTATATGTAGGCCATAAAAATATTTTGTTCCGTGCGGGAATCGAACTCGTGACACGCAGTGCAGCAGTCGATCGCTCAGCCACAGCACCAATCGTGTCGTCATATTTTATTAAACAATGAATTTCTTTTTTCATAAAGTTTCATGGAGTTTTTCTCTAAGTTTCTATATCTATTATAATTCGTCAAAAATTCCAACTATCTTTTAAGAACTCTTTGAACACATATTGGCCTCGCATAAAAGAGATTGAAAACTTTTTCAGGATTTAGATTTGTTTTTTCTGCGTGCCTGATTTCAAGCCGCTCTGCCATCCTATAAATTATTTCTGTGAAAAACTTTTAAAGCTATTATAACTCTGTTCCATTGATATAAATCTCGGGTTCGATTCATTTCCAATATTAAGTTATCCTAGGATTTTTTTTTATGCGTCTTTCAATTGGCTACTTTGCTTTATATGTATTGTTATGTATGGGTTGTAGATTAATACTGTGCAAACCTGAAGAAATGGCAAATTCTAAATTGTCATTCAAATAAAATTTGGCGCCCACTCAAAAGACGCCAGTGTGCTAAATTTAACTCAACTAATTAAACAATAAATGTTGTGTGAAGCGTATTCACATGTCACAACACAGTGACGCCGGATCTCTTGTAGGCGATACACGCTGGAGCAGTTATCTCAGTATCGCCTGACTACGCCCGTTGTGGCCGCCATGTTTATTTTTAGTCTCGCGTGTACATTCACTATTGCGATGAAATTTACAGCGATCGCCGCGGCTCGCCGCTCGCCGGACTCCGATACCGACGCTTCAAATGACAAGCTACCGCTATTTCAAAAATGTCTGCTATTTTACGCGAGAATTCCCGCTCTTTCGATGAGCAATAATTCTTTTGTTCAACGGGTGAAAGGTCCATAAGATTACTTTTATTACGCAGGATTAAAAGAGCTAGGGACGTTAAAAAGGCTTCAACGGTCAAATAATATATTTATATATATATGGTAGGTTTTTGGCCCAGCAAAAAAAAACGACTTCCAAAAACATTTCTTGTATTTTTTTTTGGGCACCCACTTCCAAAATTATTTTTTGGAAGTCTGTAGTTTTCTTTTTCCGTAATGTGTTTCTATTTTACACTTTTTAGTTGTAAAAACCAGTCGCTTTATGAAAAATAAGTACTGATATTTCCTTCTTCAACATAGTTGGAAAAAAGCAAGGCAGTGCGTACTCGTTTACTTGAATTTACCCATAATTTTGGTTTAAAATACAAACTACGACCAAACTGAAAGTATATCCTTTCACAAAAAAAAAAAATAATCATCGAAATCTGTTGACGAGATATTCAATTATTCGTCTATTTGTCGCGCACATATTTAATGCAAACTTAAGATTTACACGATTTTTTCATGCATGTCATTATCAGAACTGGATCAAATGTATAGAAACGGGACGGGAAGCGCCAGCTTTGAAATAAAAAAAATAATCATCAAAATCCGTTCAACCAGTCGAAAGCTTAGTTAACAAAAAAAAAAAACTGTTGAATTGGGAACCGCCTCCGTTTTCTGAAGTCCGTTAAAAATAGAATCTTGACAATTTGATCACAAAAATTAAATGCGTAAAAGAAGATATTACTACATTCCTAGAGGGTTGTTCAAAACTGTTGGTGATAAAACGCGTTGTCGCGGCGGCTAATACCCTTGTACGTCAAAATAACATTACCCGCTCGGTGGCGGTGCGAGGTCCCCCCTGTCAGGCTGAGATTTGGCGTAACTTAGTGACTGATTAGCAATTGGTGTGAGCTGGCGGGCGCGGGCGCGACAGGTGGTCGGGGTGCGGGGCCTGACCCGCGGCCTCTCGTCTGATTGATGGCCACGTCCCGTTCACGCTCTGACTACCCATCTTACATTTGATTTGCACTTCGCCTTACCCGAAATCTTCTGTAAATATTTATATAGGAGGTAAAGTTATCAAATAATTACTGCGAAAATAACTTCCTCAATTATACCGTCCTGTTCTGATTGATTTTTCTTCTGTCGGTTTTTGCTCTAAATAATTAGGTATTACGTTTCATTTGTTATTATGTCTCAATGTAGAGGATTTCCGTAATGAATTAGTCATCTAATTCATTACATAAATCATCTACATTGATCAAATCAATTTTAAATAAACTATAAAATTATAACTATATCATAATAACGACATCGAATTGCTATTAATGTGTCTCCCTTTCACAAATAATTACAATTATTCTGCAATAACATCAATTCAAAATATATTTGATGTCAACTTTGGGAAGTGAATGACTGTCACGCAAATGTCAAATGTCGATTGTTATACCTGAGCGGTCCCACGCTCTGAGAGCTCGGTCTAATAACCCGAGGTCAAATCTTGGCTCATGCATATTCACAGGCGACGGCGAAGTCGCCGGTGGCTCATCTGTAACGGTCCTGCGACCGGTTCTATGAGCTCATTGTTGTGCCCACATGGTCGTCCTGCGCCAGCGCCGAACTGCTAGCAAGCAAACACTCAATAAGGAAGCTAGGAACAATTATACGCGAAATATCTTTATGATCTAGTGCCACAAACAGCATTTAAAACCAGTTTGTCTACTCTGATTTTAGTACTAGTCTTGTTTAAGCGTTGACTTTTAGAGCAGAAATCTGTCGTTTACACAAAATGAGCCGTTTACGCAATTAATTACACCGCCAATAATAATTGAGTCTTGCGTTATTGACGGCTACTAAAGTGAGAACAAAGTAGTAATGCGAATTACATTGTGCCACTTCTTGTTGCTGTGTGTCAGGTTATTAAGATTACAAAGGCAGGGTCAGTTGGTAAACACCGTCGCACCGGTAGAAATTATTTATATTCTAATTAGGTGCCAGCTACAAGCGCTCGTAAGGGTGGGTGCATGAGTAATTCGAAATACGTTTTTTCTTTGCATGTAATATTATGACATTATATTCATTTAAATAAACGGATGTTCGTAGGCGACAAAACCCTTGTTATACTATGAGCAATTTTTGGATTACCCACCGGCTATTTTTTTTTAAATACACTCAGGTGATGGATTACTCCCTTCGCTGTACGCCACATTTTTTTTACCGTGATGGATTTATTGGACTAGTTTTCTTTTTTTTGTTTTTTTTTGTTGGCAGTAATCGAAGCCTAGTTATGATATTCACTCGTGCAACATTTTCCAGTATTTTGTTTGCGTAGATCAACGGCATTGACTGTCAGTGTATTGTTATATTAAAAAGCAATTTCCTTTTTTATATAAATTGTCATTTAACTTTAAAATTTAGATTGGTCATGTTTTTCTAGCTGTTCTCGACTGTCGGCGTATCGAATTTGTTCAATGTCGATTCTGAACCGGAACAAAACACCGCGTTGCGTCAGATGAAGTAATTCAAATGCTTTTCGATTTTCATTTGTTGTAATTGATTACAGTGACCATTACCGACTATGTTAAACACTTCGTTTTCTTTAGGTACACTAGTATCTTCCTTGTTTTATACGTGTTATTCAATTCTTGAACGATTCGTAAAATCGAATTTCGCTTGTTTAATGTAAGCTGGAGAGAATTAGCGTTTTCAATTGAAACTTTTAATAATGAGGTTCAAACGATCACGAGCACTTAGCGTGATCTTCTTAGTAAGAAGCAGTAAAACAAAGATGGTGCAGCAATGCATTTTACATTTTGAAGCATCATTAAATAGCGCATTACACGGCCCGGGCTCGTCGAGAGGCAATTAAAAAAGAACTGCTAAGACGAAGCTCGTAAAAATGAAGTCGTGTTTTCAACTGATTAAAAAGTCAGCTATAATCTTGTGCACGTTAAATTTTTAATCAAATTCGTTTATCACGGACGACCTTAGTGCCTTCTTATCTTTGACCCAGAATGGCTCCTTAAAGATAATTCGCATGTATACAAAAAGTGTTAAAAAAAACTGCATTGCAGGTATCGAGAACTATTCAGAAGAGTTGCGATTTTATGATAGTACCACTCAGGATAGGATCGAAGTTTCACGGATCATTCCAGCCTCGGGATTCACTGCCGATATCTATCAATTAACACGCAAACTCCATCGGCTTTCAGGTGAATGTCAATTAATGTCAGAGTCTGAGGAGAGCGTCGTCCGTGGAGAGAGTATACTGAGAACTGATAGATAGTACGAGCGGCTGGTAACAGTAGCAACAAGTACCTTGTGCGTCAGCTTCGATAAAATTAACATTTTAATATTCCTCCTAGGCAGTTTAATTATAGTCGACACACTTTTTAGACCTGTAAACATGATAAAATGATGAATTTATATAGAAACAACACAGCCAGAAGGCCAAATGTGGAATAAAACTCGGATGTGCGAGATTATCTTACTATTGTTCTCGAGTTATTGAGGTACATGCCAGACTAAATTACTTGCGATAGGAACTACGGCTGTTACTTTAATGTTGATTTATTATTTATCTGTAGAATCGTCTGAACACACTGGGTGTTTTTTTTTTCTTATCTAAGGTCGCCTTTATATATTGCAAAATGAGTTTTATATAAGTGTGTGATGCTCTGGAAAGTTCACCATATAGTAATAATAATAATAATCGCGAATGGTGATGGATATTGCACATCCAGACATTAACATAGTGGTATCGACAACTTGATTGATTGATGGCGAGTGACTCTTACTGCTTGTTATCAAACAGTTAATAAATCAATCGTGCTACCCTGTTATTTATAGGGCTGTTTACATCCAATAATATATATTTGCAGTGTTAATATTCATGAAACAGCAAACTTGAAAGAAATGTTACGAAGATAATGTACTTCCCATAAAACTCTGAAATCAGGAGACCTTTTTGAAAACTATACGTGTAAGACTACATTAATATTTTCAGCTCTATTGGTCATATATTTTATAAGTACGTCGGTATAAGCCGGTTCCAATTTTCAAGACAAAGAGGGTTGTGACTGTTGTGAGAGAGAATTATCAGATTACTTCACCAAAACTTCAAGCAAGTGACGAAATACGAGTACAATTAGTAATGTACTAAATATTGAATAGTCGCAGATACTCCAGCAGTGTGTGAAAGTTTCCACACAATCAATAAGAAATCAATGGACTATCGAGGTTCCCATGCTGGCGAAACTTCTCAATTTATCCAATTAATTTTACACAGAATTACTACAGACAATTGAATTAGAATACAACTTATTTTCATTTGGCATGACAACTTTAACCGTGCTAATAGAACTAAAGTAATTGTTTGTACTGGACAGAGTGTACTAGACAACCCCTCTATGTTGTTTCAACACACTCTACACTATACATAAATGTAGGTTTTTTTTATATTTCTGTGCCCACTTGCTATAACTGCTGTTGGAAATTTAATTTCATCAAAACTGTTAGAAGTTTTTCAGGATAGTTTGAAATTGAAAGTAGCAAACCTTTTTCTATGGTGTGCCATGTAATTATTCAAAAAGGCGTATACAACTAATTTAATAAATGATATGCTTAAGATTCATAAAAGCCAATCGGAATAGGTATGTCAAAATTACATGAACTGGATCTACGTAATATCAAAACAATATAGCTCACAAACTTTGGGCATTTGCACCAACATGTCGCTTGCGTTTACCTACCAAAGTTGATATCACAGTTGCGAAATAGTCTGCGGTTATAATAATATCACTTTGAACATATTTAGAAACCTGTGCAGGTCGGTGCAATGTTATTCAATCTGCGACCTATTTGTGGTCAATCGCAGTACGAGACGGTCTCAACCGCTTTACAGCGTAGAGTTATTCCAAACCTGTTATTAGCACTTGTATGTCACATCGTAACACTTTGCATGCTTGTTAACTCCACAAAAATAACTAATAAGTAAGTATAAGATTCTGCTCCCAAGTGCATTTTCTGACTCGATTAAGTTAATTAACAATTTTAATAAGCAATCATTATTTTAATCCGCTCTACCGTTACGGTTGCCGCTTTAATTTGTACATAGTTTTACAACATACCCACATTCTGTTATAGCATGATAATTGAATACACTAATATTTAATTTTAATATTCATAAGCTATTTTAAGAGGCGTCAATTGTAATACCATTCGAAATTATTAAAATCAAATTATCTAATTTATAATTTAGTAACTATTTTTGATTCGCTAAGAACAGAGAAAGGAGTACGAGCGTGTTAAGAATAATAATAAATAATAATAAAATAAAATAAAAAGCCTTTTATTTCTTGTTACAAATATAGGATTAAATGTAGGTTTACAATTTAAAAGAAAGAAAATAAATAAAATAAACATAGAAACAGTTTGCTTGCATTAATTAATTATGTGCTTTATTCATATCGTGTTTTTATATTTTATAGGTACAAGAACCCCTCTCAACGGAGGGTAAAGGCCTCCTCCAAAGATGACCATTTTTCTCGGTCTTTAGCTTCTCGCATCCAGTGTGTGCCTGCTATTTTTATGACATCGTCTGTCCATCGCGTATTTGGCCTACCTCTTTTCCTCTGGCCCGATGGTCCTAGCCATGACGTTGTTGCTTTGGTCCAGCGATTATCCTTGAGTCTGGCTATGTGTCCAGCCCATCGCCATTTTAGTTTCTGTGAGTAACTAATTGCGTCGATAACTTTAGTTTTCTGTCTTATGGCGGTGTGGCGGATTTTTTGTATCTTTTTGATTTTCAGGATGCTTCTCTCCATACTTCTTTGGCTGGTTATGATCTTATTTTTTAGTTTGCTTGTGAATTTCCACGTTTTACAAGCGTACGTTAGTGATGGGAGTAGGCAGGTGTTCATGACTCTACTTTTCAGGTCTAGGGACATGTCGCTTTTGAGGATTTCTTTGAGGCTCCAAAATTTTTTCCAGGTGATGTTGGCCCTTCTCTCTACTTCTAGTTCGTTGTTGCGTGGGTTAAATGAGATTTGTTTTCCCAGGTAAATGTATGTATCAGCATATGATAGTGCCTGATTATTGAGGTAAATAGGTATTTTAGTATGATTCGTCATGACGTTTGTCTTATCTAAATTGATTTCCAAGCCTACTTTACGACTTTCTTCATGTAAAGAGTTTATCATTAGTTGTAGTTGGGTTGTGCTTCCTGATAGTAGAACTATATCATCTGCAAATCTGAGATGGCTTAGGTAGCGTCCGTTTATGTTTATGCCCACTTTTTCCCAGTTTAGTTTGCCGATGATAGACTCTAGCACCGCTATGAAGATTGTTGGAGAGATTGGGTCTCCTTGCCTGACACCTCTTTTTATCTGTATGGGTGGTCCAGTGGTTTCCAACTTCACTCTGCTGGTATTATTGTCGTAGATGTTTTTTAGGACTTGTATGTATTCCAAAGGTACTTCTTGTGCTAATAGAGCTTTCCAGATCGATGAGTGGAGTAAAGTATCGAAGGCTTTTTGGTAGTCAATGAAAACTATATAGAGTGGTTTGTTGAACTCTAGGAATTTTTCTATAAGCATCTCTAGCGAGTGTATATGATCGACTGTAGAGAAGCCTCGACGAAAGCCCGCCTGTTCGATAGGTTGAAATTTTTCTGTTGTTATTTTTAACCTTTTTTCTAATAGTGACGAGAAAAGTTTATATAATGATGGTAGTAGGCTTATCGGTCTGTAATTACTTATGTTACTTGGATCCCCTTTTTTGTAGAGCAGAATGATTTCCGATTCAGACCATTGGCGTGGAGAGTTTGTAGTGGTCAGTACCATGTTGAACAGTCGTGTGATAGGTGTAACAAGGCACGTCGATCCTGCTTTTATGACTTCGTTTGTGATCCTGTCAGGCCCTGGGCTTTTATCTGATTTCAGAGTTTTAATTCCATTGGTTACTTCCTCTTCGGTAAAGGTAACCATCGCTCTTTCTGTGTTACGACTCGGTAGCTCGTATGTTGACTGATTTGGTGGGCTGTATAGGTCTTTGTAAAAATCTGTTGCTATTTTGAGTATTTCCGATCTATTTTGTGTAATTTTGGTTCTGTTTTTTAACTCTTCAATCCATGATTTATGTGTTTTTAATTCTTTGTATGCTTTCTTAGCACTACCTGTGGCTTGAAGATGTTTTTTGATCGTTTGTGAGCGATGTACCTTATAGTCGTGGTTGATTCGTTTACTTATGAGTTTGTAGAGAGCTTTTAGCTCATTTTTCATAGCCCTTGTTTTCGGTTTAGTCTTATGTATTTCTTGTCTTCTGCTGATTAGTGCCTTAGTGCGTGCTGATATAATTTGCTTTGACTCTGTGTTTGTGTTACTTGTTAGCCCTTGTGTACTTTTTAGGCCGATATCAATTGCATTAGTTATTTTATCGTAGCAAGCCTGAACGGTGTCTCTATCATTCCTGTAGTCTAGCATGTCTGTTGACAACTTGTTCAGCGATTCTATATAGGTTTGAACTTCTTTTTCGTTCTTTAACTGAGGCTTGGGGCATCGACCGAACTTACTGCGATTTTTTGATTTTGGAAGTATGTTGAAAGCTGCCCTCACGGGTCTGTGGTCCGAAGGGTATGTGATATTCAGAACCTGTATATTGTTTACATTACTCGATAGGTTTGTTAGGATGTAATCTATTTCGTTTTTTGTATTGCCGTCAGGTGCTTTCCAAGTCCATCTCTGCTTGTTTTTCTTTTTAAAAAAAGTGTTCATTATGGCCAGGTTGTTCTCATATGCAAAGTCAATGAGTCTATTTCCCCTACAATTTCTGTTACCGTAGCCGTAGTTTCCAGTGATGGTTTCATTTGGTTTGGGTTGACCGATTTTGGCGTTAAAATCGCCCATGACGACTATGTTGTTTCCTGAGAGTCTTATGGCATTATCAACAGTACTGTAGAAAAGCTCTAGTTCTTCTTCCTTCGCGATTTCTGTTGGGGCGTACACTTGAATGATGCTTAGGTCTAAACTGTTGATTTGTAGTCTGAGTAGCGCTACTCTTTCCGACAGTCCTTTTAAACATTTTATGTAATTTTTCAGGTGTTTTTTAATAATAAAGCCCACTCCGTATAATCCTGGCGTTTCGCCAATGTAGTACAAAATGAACTCCTCGTGTTCTTCTATTTTGTTGCCGTGTTTTCTAACTTCTGAGAGACCGATAATGTCGTACTTTATGTTTCTTAAGGATTCTGTTAGTTCCAATAGACGTGAGTAAGTAGAAAGGGTTCTAACATTATAAGTCGCTATGTATAGAGTTTTGTGGAAATTGTTGAATAGCGTATTTGAAAAAAGTCGTGTTTTCTTTGGAGGGTTTTGGTCTTGATCTTCCACGGGGACCAACCGGCCTGGAAGATGTGGTGTGGTAGTGTTCGTTTCTAATATGATTTCCGTGAGAGAGGGCGGTAATTGCTATTGTTTGTTATTTTCATTTGTTTTGTCGTTTAGTTGGTTTTTGTGGTTTTTGGCAGTTAAGAATCCGAGATTACCTGGTTTACTAACTCCCTCAGATAGGCTTGATGATCTTTGTAAACCTGATTTAGTTTGAGTTTTGTTCTTTTTATGTGCTTGAGAATTTGGCTTGGAATGCAGTAGATCTTTGTCGCTTGGTGATGTTGGTAGAGTTCTTTTCTTGTTGCCTATTGTTGTATTATTATTTTTTGTTGAGTGTATTATTAGTTTGTCGTTGTTAAGAATATACGCCAATAAATATTGAATCACTTCTTCATTTCCGAGCCCTTATGAATCGATGGTATCGATTCATAAGCATCGATGGTGAAATCAAATTATCTAATTTATAATTTAGTAACTATTTTTGATTCGCTAAGAACAGAGAAAGGAGTACGAGCGTGTTAAGAATATACGCGAATAAATATTGAATCACTTCTTCATTTCCGAGCTTCCGGTTGGCGAGGACTCATACGTCGAACCTAATAAGTGGGTCAAGTAACCCTTTAGCTTGTAGAGGACTGAGAGCAATCACACGCGTCGCCCGCCTAATTGAAGTCCAATGTCGCACGGCCCGCCCACGGTGATTGATACCGCCCAGACCAAGCCGGCTTCTAATTCGATTGTGATATTGTTTGGACGCGCATCGGCGTCACTCCCACGAGCCAGAATCTAATCTGTACGCACTCGGATGATGTCATCCGGAGACAACGATCGCTCGATTCATTTCGAGTGGTAGAACCAGATAGGTTCCGGGGGAGATTGATGAGCGGCGCTTAAAGCGTGTTGTATCGCTCGTTGTCACCATGAAAAAAGAGCTTAAGCAGGCATGGCTGGATGGAGGTGGTGGGGGCTAATTAGTCGCGCCATAGCCATCAATATCCATTACGGGCGCCGCACGCGACGCTAGGCGCCGAGTAGCGCCGCGTGGCCGCCGCCGTCGTCGCCACCCTTGGCGATTACCGATACTAAACTTGTGTATGTCGATTCGCGATAAGTGTTTGCATTTCCGTGACTGACCGCGGGGTTCAACCCAAACAAAGCAGACTTGACGGCATGTGATGTCACCACCAACACAAATACGTAATAATATGCATATATTGACAAAGGAGCTGACTATATGGACTATGCGTTACAAACTGTTTACTCAGTTTCGATGCAAGCAACCAGGTGGTAGGCAACAACATCAGCCGCCGGCATAAGTTACCACCCACCAGACAAAGTCTTACCGCCAAGCGATCCGTCGTGTTCCGGCATGATGTCTGGTGAAGCCGTACGGAGGACGGGTCTGAGCAGTTGTGTTGCGATGTGTGCCGGGTACGATGTGCCTAATGTTGTTGTGTCGGGGGTTTGGTCGTGGAGGGTCTCCAGATCATCCTCTGGCGCAGCATCGTTGGTCATGTTGTTGGGTTAAACATTGCATCACCTCGCTCAACTGCCGTCTTCCTTCCTATTCACTCAGTTTTTTTTGAGTGAATAGGCTTAATACGCTTTACCATCAACGATTGCATCACTGCTTACCATCAGGCGAGATTGCAGTCAAGCACTAGTTTATAACTAATAAAAAAAAAAAGAAAAAAAAAACAATAGGATTACATTTTGCTGTTTCCGGCTAATTAATCAATAGAAGCTTCTAAGGTTTTAATTATATTAACGTTTAATGGAACGTCATTATTTTAATAACACAACCACTCCACAGATTAAATCCGTTAACAAAATTGAAGTAATCTCACTAAGTTCACAAAAAGACTACAGCCGGTTGTTGGCTAACATAACATTCAAATACAAAAGGGCACGACTGCTTTTATTAAAATATCAAATATAGTCTGAGCATGCATCGAGCCCACTCCAGTGATCCGATATAATTTAAAACTTCACCTTACTACATAGTAAAGGGTTGCCCTCTGCCCTAATCTTTGAACTACGACTTGACCGTTAATACGCATTTATAATTTGCTCTTCGATTATTTAGTACGGTGGAATGGTACGCCGAGATACGAATAAATTAGTTTCGTGTTTTGAACAAAGCCGGCCCAAAGTTTTGAGTAACGGTCACAGGATCGTTGTAAGAGCTAAACTTATTCCTCTATCTGTTGGTTTAGAGTGCTTTATTGAGATCGTCTTGTTGTTTTGTTTGGGTAACCTATAATTAAATGCTGTTTCATTTACTTCTCGGATGAAACTGTCCAATTTATTATATTATATTATTTTTAACATCCCCTGTACAAAATACACATCATGTAACATAGTGAGTGCTTTACAGAATATAATCCCTAGAAAATAATTGCATACTTCCGATTTTACTGACTGACTGGTTTTCCAGGCCGTTGTATTGCACCATTCGTCTCAAAAGAGTTAAAATAGTAGTTGACCGTATTCCCTTCTGTTGAACTATGACCGGCCAGTCGGCTAATCGCGTCCCTTAGACAGCGGTCGCGACCCGCAGGTGTAAACTCGCCCTTACTTAGTCTGCAGCTTCGCCTCATTTACATAGCCAAGGTATCTTATGCACTGTGCATGCACTCGCTTCTCACTTTATAATTCAAATGATCCACACGAGCGCCGGCTGAATTCGAGGAAATGTGAGAATTTGTAACGGAATTTTAGCAGCTATTTAAAGTGAGAGATTCTTTGTTTTAGTCTACCGTCGGCAATTCATTTCGAGGATCTTTAACTATTTTACTTCTTCTTAAAATAAACGTTTAAATACAAATTAGAACAACGTTAGATAACTCAAGTATATTCATTTGTGGAATTTACAACCTTGCATATAAACACGTTAACTATAAGCCAAAATATTGTACCACAAATTTTCTTAATGCTAACAAATTCTATAGGAAAACTTTGCCCTTACCGTTGGAGTTACAGACAAAAGAATTGTTATGACTGTTAAATGAGAGCCTGGTTCATCTCCGGCGCAACACTCACCGTGACTGAATTTTGAAAGGCATCCTTTGTTAAAGTTTCAAGTACTAAACGCTTTGAAGTGCAGTTTCGACGCCATCGTGTTATGACGCAAAAACGTTTATTATTTAGTTAGCAATAGCAAACTAAAGGTTAGTGGGTAGATAGGTACACACGTTTCTGAAAACTTCTGTGGTACGTCCAAGTTGCACACTCAGAGCAAATTGCTAACCATACCGGCCTTGCCCCGATGTAATCAAATTAGATACGTGACGTCATCGCTTCCAGCACCATTATGCTAATTAACACGAGCGGTGATCTAAACATCGGCCGACGATGGATGCTCCGTCGAAATCACCTAGATTATTGACAGATGCAAATAAATGTTGCGAACACCCACAGTAATACACGTGTTAGGGAAAGATATACATTGAGGAAAAAAACTTGATTATTTTCAAATTCCACCACAACAATATCGGAGTTCATAACACCATAAACCAAACAATACTCTCATTTTATTTTTTAAATAAACCTCCTTTATTTCTTTTCGAGCAGATTGCGAAAATTTACTGACCGGAATTATTAAGTTAATCTTCAATCTCCATTGCGAAGATCTAACCAGTTTAAGTAATAATGGTGCCGGATCAAAGCAATATTTTTGAAACATTATGACGGTCGACCTGGCTGGAGCGCGTAGGTTGGCTCCAGCCAAGTGGTAACTTCCTTCATTACGTCACTCATGTGATTCACGCAATTTGTTCCATAAGATGTAAACACAGTTTAGGTTTAAAGTATTCACCTACAACCTTGCACTTGTCTGCCGCCTAACCTCGCTACTCGCTGCGTGTCCTTGCTAAATCTAAATCTGACACACGAACAAGACCTCGCGATTTACGTATTTATACATATGTTTATAATAAATGAAGTTGCGTTTTAAGTTTGTCTAGCCTTATCGCACGTTAATTCGTCACGCTAATCTTTTAACGGGTTTTTTGTGCTTCTAAGTAAATAACCACTCGACTATTTAATGGAAATAGTCAAGTTCCACAACCATTACACAAAGCTGATTGCGGAGAAACATGAATACAAATCCAAGCTCGGAACAATATTACGATTACGTCATTCATAAAGTAAGTGCATTTATGTAGGGAGCGAGGGAGCCATCTTTGTGCGACTCTGCTGCGGGCCGCTGCTTATGATATGAAAAGCAGTTTTCTGTGGAGTAAATAATAGAGCGACAGTGAGAAGGCCTCGTGCAGCCTACCCCGTGACAAGTAACGTGTCCCAGGACAACTTTGTCCCATCCGCTTACATGATACATGGAGTCTCTAAGACGAAGCTTTTCAGTATTTATGCGATGATACAATTTAAAAAGCTGCAATATTTTTGCCGCTTCTGTGTTATTAACATCATTTTGCAATTTTAATTATCCATAATAAATACTTATTATTCTCAAGCCCGATTAATGAGCGTTATTTTATTAGAACTCCTTTCATTGTAGCTGGAAATACCGCACACAATTCAAGCAACATGATACCATAAGTAAGTATTCCCAGACGGCTAATGAAACTTCGCAAAGCCAACACGAGACCGCGCTTATTTAGAGACGACGATGTCGAGCAGATGACGCCCAAACAAATCTCAATATCTGGCATATGGTATGAATATTTAGAGCAGGAGAACGCATCGAGCGTTTCTCTGCACGGCTATAAGACATCGAAAATAGATTGTGCGAATGGGGTTACACGCACCTGTTATTTGGCTTTCGGGTGGGTGTGGTGTCGGGAGCGCGGGGTGGCAGATTCATTAATAATGGCCCACAATGAGACGCCATTATTTACGAGTTGCGGCAGTCGAGCTGAACCGCATCGCACACAGCGCAATGCTACCAGCTTGTCCCTATCCGAAAACTACTAAGAAACTGAAGCAAAGTCTTCATGGAATTACGTATACATTAAACACCAAAATCTACAGCCAAACCTATGTCAATGAAGGTTTTGCTGAAGATTTTATTATCATGTACAAAATTCAAGCCAATCGCACCGGTAAGCTCCCAGTTTTTGTTCTTTCTCATTTTATCGATATCCCATAAGCTTAAATTTTAACAAATGAACATCTACTATGCGTGACTACATTTACGTCTAATCTTACATATATGGCAAACCTCAGTTCAGATTTGGCTAGCATGCCCATATTTACAGCATCAGCCGCAGCCACATAAACTTTGATTTGAATCATCAGATGTTGTCGTGTCTGACGACTTGTCTCGACTATGGTACGCATTAAGAAGACACATTTTTTATTGGTGTTTACTAATCACTGCCTTATTCAAAGCTTTATATCACGTCAGCCCTATTTCAACTGTTAACTAATAAACTAAGACGTTGGGTTGCTACTAAGGGTTGTTTTTAACACTACTTTGAATATGTAACATTTCTATTCATTCAACAACACTTCGACAATATTTTCAAATAACCGCCATCAAAGTATTTCATCTCTGTGTCAATTTCATGATTCACAAATCTCAATTTTGCGTCTATCATAGGTTCTAAGAGACGCGATGATTGGCGTTTTGCAACACAAAGGATCTTTTGTGCTTATATATTTTTAATGTTATGACTCAACGGCTTTTTGTAAAACCGGAAAACGTTTCATAAAAACGTATTAACTACTGGTAATTTTGTTTGCTGTTATGCAAAACAACGTTCTCAACAAGATATTTCTTTTAAACTCAGTGCACTTGCAAAAGCCGTCGGAAAACGAAAAACAAATACTGTTTCGTAAACTCAACAAGGTGTAATAAGATCAAATAAACAAATCTATCGGACTAAATTCGTGCATGAACAGTCAAATAGTCTCACTAGAGGCGGTGAGATGAGGTAAGCGACCCTAAAAGCCACTTAGCACAGTGCGCTCTCCGCGCCGGCGCCGCTCGCTGCGTTTCTTATTACTTAGCGAATAATTCGGGTAATAACTAGCTACTCCGAGACAGCTCTTATACTCCACTCACACTATGCATGTACTATCCTTTTTAACAATGACACTCTCTATCTGCTTTACTGAAGTGCATTCAGGAAACATTCTTTTTAATAATTATAAAGTTAACTGCAATCCCGCCTGATGGTAAGCAGTGATGCAATAGATGGTGGTGAAACGCGCTAATTCATTAAGAGACCATTCACAAAGAAAAAAAACTGGGTGAATAGGAAAGAGGAGACAGTTGAGCGAGGTGATGCAATGTTAAACTCAACAACACGACCAACGATGCTGCGCCAGAGGGAGATTGATCTGGAGGTCCTCCAAGACTAAACTCCCGACACAACAACATTTGACGAATCGCTTGGCAGCAAGACTTTGTCTGATGGGTGGTAACTTCTGCTGGCAGCCGATGTTATGGCCTACCACCAAGAAAACAACCAACTTAATTATTAGTATAAAGATCTTCAAACTAATTAACTCCTCTACCTGTTACGGGAAAACAAAACTTGCATTCATAAATAGGCACTTTTAATAATCAAAATAAACTAAGTAACCAATTATAAAATGAATGACTGAGTTAGTTATCTTTACTAAGTGGCAGCTAATTTTATTTTTTTGTAGGTAGGTATAATGAATATTAATGTCAGACCAGTCTAAAACAGCTTACGTCATTTACGCAGATACGTTTTTTTCTGGAAATAGAAATCATAGTGATATTTAGTAACATTAAGACACCTGAGGCATTTTCATGTTCTATGACAGCATCAAATATCAACCAATAGAAGTTTTTCATTTCCGTGTCTACGTCACTGATCCGGAACCCATTTCAGTACGCGAATCATCTAAAGATGGGTAAACGTACATCGAAATACGAAAACGAGGAAATCACAGTTTCTGTTACCAAAAGAGCTGTCTATTTTCTGTTTCACCTTCACAAAACGGTGCATGAACAACAAGATATACAGGGATATATGTATTGGAACAAAATGGCAGCCGGATTGATTTTAGTACATCAACGTAATTCTTAGAAAAGTCAGGATTTTTGTGCAGTTGAATTTAGTGAACGGATCAGTGTAGGCCAGCAACAGAGTAACAATATTAAGTCGGATGGAGCGAGTTAATTAACATTTATGCGGAGTCATCAAACAGACGTGAGCACGGAGCCTTCGAGACAGGCTCAGGAGCGCGACTTCGCTCCAACGCCTTTAATTAAACGATGGTACCGTGGCGCTAAGAAGTCATCTACAATCCACTTACCAACACACCAACCCTTTTCTATATATACGTTTAATCAGAAATATTTCTATTTTACAAAGAGAGTTCTGCCTAAAATGCACCGACGAATATTTCATTATTAATCTTTCTGGATTCATTGCTCCCAGTACTGCATCATTTTGATATTTGTCGAGTTAAATCGGTTGATTGACGTATATTAGGACATTAGTAACCCTCGAGACCTCGCTTGCGGTAATATTACATGGGTACCTTATGTATCTACCGCATAAGTAAAGCCACCGGGGGTTTCGTTGAAATCATTTGTGTATAATGTATTTGTCAGTCTCTTGTTATGAAAGATTTACTCAAATATTCATTGCAACCTTACACATAACATTTTCACATTTAGACATTTTATCTACATGAGTTTTACACAAAATCGCTTTTAAAAGTCTAATAAATGTACGGCGCCAAAATCAATTTACTTTAATGGCCAATGTAGTGACTTCTCAATTAGTTCAGTATACAATATGTACAGAAAACTCTGTCCGACCCGTAAGGATAGTAAAGGTTAGGTAAACACATGACCAAATAACATATGAAATTTTACATAATCAACATAGTAACAATACCGATCTAATTCCAACTTCCCCAAAATTTGGTAATTTTAAAAAGTGATATTATGAGCGAATAGAGATGTGACCGCGTGCCGCTGCCCTGCCCCTCTTCGCCCGCGCCTGGATGGCCTACCGCACATGTTATAAGTTACCTCTTTTTGCGAAATAACATTTATTTTTTAGGGGGATTTTTTTAAAAGTTTAGCCCGGCTTTGTAGGCCTTAGTAGAATCAGTTATCGACACCTTACAATACCTTCACGGATCGGACAGGGTTTTTTTACATATTGTATAGACTTCTGAAAAACGCGACTAGACAATATCTAGATAATAATTTCTATCGAAGTATAATTTTTCATCTGGCTGCAAGTGTGTGAGGAAAAAAAAAAAACAATCAATAAATCACAAGTGATGCGTCCGCGCTTCTAGCGGGGGTTAGCCAATTACTACGTCGCGCTTCAAGGAAGCTAACCAGTTTCTAAATTCTTCGTATATTTAATTTAGCTTAATTGGTGTGGATACACGGCGGCAGGCAGTCGACCGAGAATTGGAGCCTCTTTGTTGGCGAAATCGCGTTTAAAACGGTACCCCCGCGAATTACACACATCGTGCGCACTCTCTTCTCTTATCACTTGAGTGGTATTATTCTACTCGTATAGCTTTCCATGTTTTCCCGAAGTTGATTCAAGGTTAATTTCATCGGAAGCCTGAATTTAGTTTTTGGGACGGTCGTTGGCTCGACGCCGATGTCGAGAAGCTGAAGGACGCCTCTCTAAACAAATTGCACTAGTTTGAAATGGGTGTAGGAGTTGGATCCATGATTCGTAAACCCGTAACCTACCTTTTACTCATTAATTGAAAGCTTGTTATTGATGTTGTTGGTTACCTTGAAATTTTTAAATTTGAACTCGTCTTTAAATAAATTCTATTTATGTTCTAATTTGTTGCGTGATTCAACGTTACCTACATATATAAATGGATTATTCTAAGGATGATGTCATGTCAACCGTATGTTTAAATATGATAAATATTGTCTTTATGTAGTCACAAAAGGAAAGGACAATCGTGTTTGTGGGTGCTCAAATGGTGATGATGTGAATGGTACAGGAAACTCGGCGCGTGCGCGGTAAACTGATGTGAAGATGAGCAGTGTGGGCGCACCCCCACTAATTTATTATTGTCCAACAATTGGCCTCTTGGCATCTCAGTAACAATCAACGACATACATTTTTTGACTAACGGCATTCGGATCCTGAGACCTCTCTTTTTTTATTTATTGGTGTTGTTGTTACTGTCCTATGGTGTTAACTTATGTTTAATCATCTTAACTGCTGCACTTAGCCACATACAGAGAGGGTATCCGTTATCACCATCTTCTTCTTCAGCCTATAGATATCCACTGCTGAATAAAGGCCTCCCCCAAGGCTTTCCACGTTGACCGGTCTGGTGCTGCCCGCATCCATCGGCTTCCCGCGACCTTCACCAGGTGATCGGTCCACCTTGTTGCGGGCCTCCCTACGCTGCGTCTTCGCGTACGTGGCCGCTACTCCAGAACCTTACTGCCCCATCGGCCATCGGTTCTGCGAGCAATGTGCCCTGCCCACTGCCACTTAAGTTTAGCGACTCGCAGAGCTATGTCGGTAACTTTGGTTCTTCTGCGGATCTCCTCGTTTCTGATCATCACCATCTAGCATCATGCAATCAATAAACATTGTTCTGGAAATTTTCTCGAGTATCCGAACAAGGAGAGAGGTGCGGTGTACGATTACACGTGCTGCGATTGGTAACCGCGTTGTTGGTATGTGTTCATATACAATGTACTTATATTTTTATGTGTGTGAGAACTGCGTTCGGCGTGGGACGGGGCAGTGCATTTTTTGCGAACACGAGATGAACGGCAGGTCGTTGAACTCCGTCGCTTGTCTCGGTACCGAATTTTGCCAACGAAGCGCATCTTACAGCCTCTTCACTTAGCTGCAATTTTATTGAGCTACAGTCACATCTTTATGTAAGATTGCTTGAGATATTATGGTGACTTTTATACTTTATTCTTTATTTATAAGTATATGTATGTAAGTATGTACTTATCATTAGTAAAAAAAAGGTATCAAAATTTGTACTAATAATGCTAAAAGAACTGTAGCCTTTAAGTATGCACGTCAAAGTGTTACTACTTTGGTCGCGTGTCAGCATTGGACGACGGCTTGCCGGCACGCATTGTGAGCAGGCGGGCGGCACAACGAAACAGCTGTCGGTATCATTGCTTACTCATTAGACGATGAAAAAATTGCTTAAAAACAACTAATTAGCACCACAGTGCCGTGCTTATTTCCCGTCTTTCATCCGAGAAGAATGTATGGCCGACGCGTGCTTTCTTACTTTATGAAGCGCAATAAGCTCACGACTAGTAGGAGTATAAAGAAACCAGCCGCCACCAACCAAGATAATTTGCAATAAAAATTCAGAACTGTACTCTTCCACGAACGCGATACAGGGTAGGTACTAATACAGTTTTAGTCCCATTTGCTACCAACTAATTCCGTGATAAAATCGAACTTTATGATACATCACTTTAAGCATTATCTGGCTACAAAACGTTAACTCTTTTAACCAAAGAAGATTCTGCATTCAAAATTCTATCTAATCGAATTAAAGTACTTTTTTTTTTATAAATTATAAACCAGCGCTTGAGCGCAATCCCGCCTGATGGTAAGCAGTGATGCGATCGTTGATGCTAAAGCGCGCCAGTTTATTAAGAGCCTATTCACTCTGGCCTTGAAGACACTCAAATTGTAGTGTGACGGAAACACCGCCGCTGGCAAATCGTTCGTTCGTTGATCGTTCTTCGATTAATCCATTATTTGTCGGTGTACCTTTATTAATAAATAAATAAATAAATCTGTGGCGCAGATACATTCTATGTTGCAAAACAAATATACTGGATGAGTCGACATTCAAGCGGCTCTGCAAGTTCAGACCAACATTAGGCACTTGGCTTTATTCAGAAAAACTTATTAAAAAATTCAGCGAATTAAAAGTAGGATTGAAGGTAACAATAAGCTGGCCTTGTCGCGGGCATTGACCACGATTTTTACAACAAATGATTTGCAGCTCTGCATTATTAAGATGATAGCCAGCCAAGTAAAAAATGGCTGGATATTTCGAGTCAAACGGCTATAAGAAGCGTATAAACGAGCTTTTAGACGTCACGCTTGGTGGCGTGCGCGCCACAAAAACTAGCACACGTCGCATTCGTGACTGCTGCCCGCCGCCTGCGCCCGCTCCGCTGCACGCCCGCGCCCCTTGCCTCACCCAGTCAGCCAACCAGCCAGCAGCACCAGCTATTGAGACATATCGCTAGTAACAAATATGTAATCAAATTTTATTCATTCTAATGCAGTCTGGACAAATAAGAAAGCCAATAACTTTGTCCGGGAACCGGACACAGACCACAGTAATAGTGGTCGCATTGACCAAGACGTACTAAGCTATACACATAACATAATCAGCCTAATTTTGCCATTCTTGGGATATACCGAGAGGAGGCCTAAGAGTGGGCCGAAAACTACCACGTGGGCCCAGTTCGGGTTTATAGATATCACATATCTTCACGGTTACCTCATGATGTTTTCCTTCATCGTTATATCGGTCAACGGTGAAGGAAAACATCTTGAGGAAGCTAGCTAAGCTGCACATGTAAACAAAATTAGTACACATGCGAGTGTGAGGAAATCCATAAGCCTGCAATGTATGCACTTATTAAAGTTTTGTAAAATCTCCGGGTACAGTTATTAGTCCGGGTATAGTTAATATTTGAAATGATGAAATTTGTACATTTAACATACTCTACAATGCCTTGATATGATGTAGTGTTTTGGATAGTCCATAACCATCTGGAAATGTGCGTAATAAAATACAATATGCCATCCACTGTAAGGAATATATCAGATTTTAGTATAAAGTTATGACAATTAAACAACAATAGCATGAGATGTGTTGCATTAGAGTGCACGATAGTTTGCGAGGGCGAGGGGAGGCAAGCGTGTCCTCGGGCAGGTCACGCGCCACGCAAACTCGTTCCGCGGCGCACTTTCGCCGCTCTTCGCCTGCGCCGGAGTCTGTTGCTAGCTCGCTTGCACACGCGACACCCTTCCCCCTCGAAATACTCGCCTTGGACAACTTAAGCTTACCGTACATGTTGCAAACTTGTAATCAAGTCCTTTGTTCTTACTTGTGTATTTCGGCAATCACGATGACAGTGATTTTCAAAATCGGTTCATTCCCACGTCTGTCAATTTAGCTTTAATATACTAAAACTATACTATACATACTCTATAAACTAAAAGTGTGTTAAGTAATAGACATTCCTCGTACAGTTTAGTGCCATCATTCACGAGTTTGGCATCATTTGTCAAAGTTTTAACCGAAACAAAAATGTTTCCATACGTGAAAGTCGTTAAAAAGAATGTCTTGTGCTCAAGAAGTGGAAATAATCGGTGCAACACATTGACCGGCTAAAACTCTACACAATCGACGGGGCGGGCGGAAGTGTGGCAGTGGCGAAAAGCTCGCAACTGCATGAGGAGAAAGGAAGCGGCGCGCCGCGCGGTGTGATAAGGCGGCCGGCTGGCGTCGGTCGCGGGGTGCGGAGGGGCGCGGCGGGGACGGGGCGCGGGGTGCGCGCGCACGGCAGCCCCCGCGCCGCGCCACTCGCCTCCCGTCAGTCGCCCGCCGACTCCGCTTGTGCTTGTGTGATTCGCGCTGCTCCGTGCACCGCACTCGTGCTCCGAACACGACGCGTGCCGCCCCGCTGTGGCCGCGAACCGCGACCTCTACGCTACCGGCGAATCGTTTCTCCTAACTTACGTGCAACTTGCTATGTTTTAACTTACGGACATTTTACACTCCCTTACCCGGCTTGTTTATCCCTCATCATGTAAGTGTTACGCTCATTCTATTAAATGCGCCATGATCTCGTCGAAATTCGGAACTCGCGACAAAGTGTGTATCGTGAAAGTTTGTGAATAAAAGGCTAGTGTGTTTTTGGCAACCGTGTTTCGTATCCATATGTCTCGTTAGTGTTTGTCTTTGTGGTTCGAGATAAACCGCCGGCGATTTCCGAAATTCGACGGAAAGTTTCCAACAGTAGGAGCGAGCGGTATGTTACTAGTGGACAATGCTGCTGGTTCGGTCCGCTCGCTCCGCCGCATGAGAGCTTTCGCCTTGGTTCAAACCTGCTAGGTGCAGAGCGGCCTGCGCTACTCGCACGACAAACCCAAGTTAAAGCTTTCATCGATATTGCCCATAATGTAAAAGTTACGCTAAGTAGTCTCTCCTAATCCCTGATGGAACTTTGCTCCTTCATCATTCAATTTCTTCTCATACAGCATTTGGGCTATTTCTTTCGTAGCGTTCGTAACTAATATTTCTTCATTCAATATTCTCTATTTTGCTTTTCTAAAATACATGTAAGTATTTTTGTGTAAGTTTAAGTTCATCCTGGACTTATACTTATGTAGGTGTACTTATCTATTACTTGTATGGTGGTCTTCATGTTAAAATTCTTTAAATTTAGGATTACACATTGTTTTTGAATCTTCTATGTCAAATTGATATTTTATCTACAAGAATGTGTAGTTCCTTTTAATTCGCTTTAAATCTAGTAAATCTGAGTAATCCTTAGTTTTCTGACATGAGAGATACGTCCAAACTGGAAAATTATTTTCATGATATCTCGTGCGTGAAACGACGTAAACTTTATCTTATCTCTTAAAACAACACAGCGATTCGAAGGTAACAAGAATAATTTTTATAAATGATCCACATCTCGACAATAATGATTTTCCATTACATGTTACACTTCTCTACAAATGCACTAAGCATTTGTAGAGAAGTGTTTATTATTTTAAAACTGCAAATTAAGCTGGTGATATCATTCAAAGTGATCATAATGATGATAATAACAGTCAAGATAATATCAGACGAATATGAAACCAAGCAGACAAAAAAGTTATAAACTGCGTAACGCCGCCTAAATTATGTTTTAAAAACTGAAAAATGAGTTATGTATAAGCATGTTGATTTAAAATGGCAGGGCTTTAACCATTTAAACGTAGAATGGTTTGTTTGCGACGCTACTACTACGAGGGTAACAGCTGGCTCTGCTACCTGCTCAACCAACAATAAAAACGTTTGTCAATAGAGGGCTCGCCCTGCATCATTATTATTGTCCCATTTTAGCTCATAAATTGTCAGTGTGTAAAATTAGAGGTTGCCCGGGTTTTACTCCCTGACAAAAAAAAGAGAAAAGTAGAGGTTCGGCTAATCGGGTGTGAAAATAAAAAATGATAGTTTGTTGGACTACTATGTTTTAATTACAAGCTTTTATATGTAACAACAGGAAACTATCTTTAACTCTTATTAAATGTAAATAAACAATATAGCTTTATTGTTAACCTCAATAAGGTTGGGTCAATCCTAGCGGCCCCAAGAGTGGTCTGTTGGAGCGTCCAGGTTTCACGCGCAACAGTAGCCTAGCAGATTGCCCACTAACTCTAGCTCAGCTTACTCAGGCTGTGGATTTCATCCACTATGACTACAGAATTATACAAATCCAAAATGGGGAAAATTATATATCAGAAAAGGTCACAAAAGGTCACAAAAGGTCACAAAACGTCACAAAAGGTCACAAAAGGTCACAAAAGGTCACCACCGGTAATATAATAGTAAATGAGTTTTCTACGGGTACAAGAATGTTATTTAAATTGAGATAAGAGGGTACTTGCGACACATCCTTGGAAGTTCCTGGCCTTCTTTGTCCTTGAAACCATGTGTCCTGCCTCTCCAAACCAACGGGGTTGAAGGTAGAAGAATATGACAAAAATAAAAAAAAAAGACACGCCCAGGCGGCGCTCCAATAGAAAAATTCTCCGCCTGGGAGACCCAGCCACATGCACAGGATTGCTTGGGCTTATTGCTGCTTGCTGGCTGGTCCACACGGCCGCGATTGTCCCAAAATCAGCACACCGTGTCAGAAGCCTTTATTTTCTTTAAGCCCGTCCAGGCCGTCTGCCCGACGCCCTGCCGGTCAGATCTATCGACATCGAAAAGCCTTTTTTCCGATCGCTACGTGACTCCACAGGTATTTTCGCCTCCTTTTTCTTTCTTTTGGCTGTCCAGAATCTCTCCGTGCCAAACACCCGAAACCAAATTACCCCTTTGAACGGTGGGAGATTTCCCCGCGTACAAGATTCCAATCTGCAGAAATCCAAAATATAACTTGGTCTACAAAAATCCCTTAATGAAAAAAATACGACAATTCATTTTCACAATGAAAGCAGCGACCATTACGTTGTTGATATACCAAAAACCATGCAATGCCCACATTACAAAACAATACTCCCCACAAACTTGGGAACTTGACAAAAAAACTGTCACACTGAAACGTCAAAACGACAATAAATGTCACAGATAAAGCAAAACAAATAGTAATAGACAATTAGTATCAATAACCATAGACCACAAAAAGGTGCGTTTCCCTATGCTTAGTAAAGGCAAAAAAATAATAAATAAAATAAGAAATAATCACAACGTTACAATACCTCCCCTCCTAGGAAAAGGTTCGACCAAGGAGAACCGCTCGCTGCCCTCAGCGAACTAAATAAACGAAGTTAATGGGTAATTAATGATAAGTATTGGTCATAACAATGAGTAGTCCAACCAAAAAAAAACAAAACAAAACCCTGAGCTTGTTTGATCAAGGAAGAAACCATTAAAAAAAACACTAAACCCAACACCAAGCTTCCTTCCTCGGCCCATATCCCTCGATCGCCTCTTACGATCTGCACGGAAAGAGATGCAGCTGACACATTCTAAGATTTTCTTTTGTCCCCAGGCCAGCATGGGGAAACAATTTCTCATTAGGGCAATAATCCCATGAGGAAAACTAAAAAAAATATTTAGTACAAATTAAAAAAAAAATTCGGAAAAGCGAAACAAAAAAACGTCGCATATACTCTCTCGAATACGCGTGCATGTGTTTCGAGCAGCACGACCTCCACCTGGTTTCAAGGACAATCCGGAAATTCAAAATGTGGTAAGGGAAAAAAAAAACGTTGACGGAACCAAATTTAAAAAAAATCGAACGCGTTCTTTCGATCCACTGATACAGTGATAACAACAATTCAGTAATACTGAAAATACAATATATCTTGATCCTACGTAAAACCCCAAATAAATAAAACAACCCGGATCCGGTAATAAAAAAAACGTAGGAAACAAGACTGGTTCCTCAACAACCATACTCATGATAGACAGACAGCCATACGTTCCACGCGAATCCTCTCTTTTATTAACATTCATATATCCTTATATCCTTCGTCTTTATTAACACTAAGCGCTTAGTGAATTTACCTTTCATTCCTTCATTCTTCCTTCATCATTCATACAGAGTAATGAGTCGGAATAAAACCATTCAATACACCTACCAAAACGGCGTTTAAATGTCAACCATTTAAACTCCACAACGTATGCAGTAATCTCCGTGAACAACCGGCGGTTCGTAAACCGTGGCGGCACGACGAGCTCGCGAGATAACGGCGGGTCGTGCGTCCACGG
This sequence comes from Sesamia nonagrioides, assembly GCA_017933935.1. Classification (NCBI taxonomy): domain Eukaryota; kingdom Metazoa; phylum Arthropoda; class Insecta; order Lepidoptera; family Noctuidae; genus Sesamia; species Sesamia nonagrioides. The sequence goes on from JADWQK010001159.1 coordinate 75,571, forward strand.
AATACAGACACACAGCTGTATCACTTCGACACTACAATGCGGCTGCTGTCAGATCATCAAAACGCTGAAAAAACTAGTGACTCTTCAAGTCTTTAATATGCCATGACCCAATGGGATGGCCATCTAATCTTTCCAATTCGTAAACTAAGGGCGACAAAACGGCCTTTACCCTGCACTTCCCGTACTTGGGTGCTAACTTAGCCATTTTAAACTTAGCTGCATCACTTTGCGTATAGCAGCGCTTCCAAACAATATCCCCTGTGTACGAGATCTAATTTCCCCAAGCAACCTATAATCATGGTCCACTAGGCCAAACTCCTCCAATAAAATCTCCTTAAGCTGAGACCAACAAAAAACTTGATCCCTGATACCCCTGTACCAAAGCAAAGCTTGCTCCGTAAATAATTGAGCAGCAGAATTAAACAACTTAATATCCGAGACACCATAGGACCGTTGCAACTCATCGACCCGCTCCAAGAAAGACCGTGGGTCAGTAATGCCGTTGAACTTTAAGTTCCACTTCGAAACATTTTTATCACCGGAGCATTCTACAGATATTTCCTTAGGAGCAAAGAAAGGGTTGACTTCATGAGGAGCAGGAGTACTAGCTACCTCCACCTTACCCAGGAGCACCTCCAGCTTGTCGCTAAGCTCTGTCTTTATAGTCAGGATAGCGGGATCATCAGACTGAATTCTGATGATCCTATGGTACAAGTGGCTGCCCAAAGCTCGGCTTCGGTTCTGCGAGTACCTGTCCTTCAACCTAGTGTACCTGTCAACAGCCACACCAAGTTCCTTCAGCTTTTCCTGAATAATTCTAAGTTCTGATTCCGGTGCAAATTCAGTTTCCAAAACTGCCTCTGCAGGACATTCTAACAATAAGCCACGAAGTTGTTTGCGCAGGGCTTCCACAGTACTAGCAGGAGTCTCAGAACGAATAGAAACCTCATATATAAGCTCATCCTTCAAGAGGGAGTGAAATTGTATATTGCGGTCCATGTTGTTGTGAAAAGTTACTATTTGTAGCTAAAAATGTGTAAAAAGGAAATCAAACAGACTCTAAAACGCGAATTAACAGTGGTGACTTACAGTTATTTACTTAAATTTGCTTAAATTTACTTAAATTCTTGAATGAAGTTATGAAATTGACACAATGTAAGGTATTGCTAAAAAAAAAATAAAAAATGTAAAATCTCCAAAATTTCTACAAAATTATGCTTAGGCACACGCAGGCACAGTATTTATATCAATTACAATCACTAAAAAGTGGTACTCAGTACAGCAATACACCAAAATAATTCAAAATAAGTTTTCACAGTGTGATCCCGCAGATAAAATTTGTCAAAGTTAAATTTCACTAAAATTCCATAAAATATTTGAAAAAACCACAATAAATTGGCACAGTCACATGTAAAATATTATAATCCTGCTTAAGGATGCAAAATAAATACAAATAAACACTAAAAATTTAAAAGCATGATGCAACATACCCTCAAACTGACATGTGATTGTTCAACTGTCACTAAGTAAAATTATGTGAAATTTGAAAAATAATTACAACAATGTTTTTTGGGAAGAAAAGGAATGCACTTATCACTGATTAATACTGATATAAGGCTAATTCACACTTATTAAATTAAAGTAATACTTCAAAATTTAAAGTTACAAGTTTTTTAGAAGAAAAAAAAAATCTCCAGTGGTGACCTTTACCCAATCAGCCAAATTCCCCATGAAAATAAATATAAATTGGGCGCCATTTGT